>JAVTVY010029070.1:0-127598 GCA_036873755.1 Hanleya hanleyi | reverse complement strand
CCAAAACGTCTATTTCCATACCCTTGGGCCACCGCGCATGCGCAGAATGGCGACAACGCCCAAGCCGCTAGTCCAGTCAGATGCCCCTTCACCTAAGCTTCACTTTGATACCTCACTCGATCCCATTGCACCATTATTGGCTTCGCTAGCTCCCAACACGGCTATTTCCATACCCTTCGGCCACCGCGCATGCGCAGAATGACGCTAGTTCAACCCCACACCCAGCCCATTACATGCCCCCTCACATAGGCTTCCCATTGATACCTCACTCGACCCCACTGGACCAGTAGTCACTCCCCTAGCTCCAACACGGCTATTTCCATATCCTTGGGCCACACGAGTTGTCTCCCTTGCGTCAATGTGTGCAGATGGCGCTACGGTCGACGCCGTGATGGGGAAAGGCGTCCCCGCACCATCCTGGAGCCGCCATTTTGTTTGTTGTTTTCTTGCGGAGATACACGGGACAATAAACACTCGACCCTAGGGTGGTACAGATGCTAGACTGATCCTATTAACATGGTACAACACCTATAGATTATGTTTATTACTATTATATGGCTTAGAGGTTTTTTTTGAGGGTAATGTGAGGGTTTTTTCTCCCCGTGACGTCCCCACCGCCTCGTTTGCTCCCTTGCGCCGTCTAAAAACACCGCCATTTTACAAGTAATTAATTAAAATTAATTAATTAATTAATTAATTTATTAGTACCCATCTTCCGTATGGCAGAACTGTACAACCCAGAACAAGTGTAGACATGCCTTGATCACGTGATCGTCATGGGGAAACCCCCACTGGGGAATCCCCCAACGATCACATGATCGTCACGTGATCAAGTTCCGCCCCAAATACGCCCCAGGGAGGAACAAAAAAGTAGGTCAATAGGGTCTGTAATCACGTAACACTACTACTCACATCGCTGTATCCCCTTGTGAAAAAGTCATGTGTACGACGGAGTGTGGTAACATGCAACGGAGAATACGTCTTCTCCGTAAGGGTACCATCTGTTCTCCGAAGTCGCGGGTAGTTGTTTTTCACAGCGGAGACCAGTTGATACCGTCATACAGAAGACGGTCTCCTCTGCTAGGGTAGAGCTCCCACACTCCTCTGTGTACGTTGATGTTGGTCACTCGACAATCATGACAATACTTTGTACCTGTATCAATAATACATGGAAATGTACGCAGGTTTTAGCAGATCTATTTGCTCGGCCTCAGAGTCTGGGCTCTGTTGGAAGTCAAATGGCTTGATATACGCCTTTGATAAAACAAAAACTATTTGATGATGAATCCCGAACCCATCAATAGGGGTCTGGTCTCAGTTTAATATTTTTCTCAGTCTCCAGGAACGAGCTGTGACTTAACGCCTGAGCAGGAAATTAAACGGGATGAAAATAAATGTTTGAAACCAGTGTTCCAAGTGTCACTAAACATCCATCAAATCCGAAATATGTATTTCTTTCAAGTCTAACTTACCTGTGTACATGGAATACAAAAGTTCATCTATCCATCATCCATCGCCCCACGATGGGCAATGATCATGAAAACACGCCGTTCAGCCCGTTTCTTCCAACACCTCATGCATATGATCCCCCTTCTAGTGTCACATATAGATATTTTGTGACCCCCACACTCTGAAGAATATATCGCCTCTCTAGCCCTAGTTTGATATACCCATAATCGCCCAGGCTTGATAGTTAGCCTCTGTGTGCTGTTGGTGTATGTAATATTGTGTTATTGGGGACAAGGGATCAAAATCGTTGAAGCATGCAGGTCGGCGTTCTATATATCCGCTTAGAGGACCTCTCATTTTTGTGGGAGGCGATGTGGCCGAAGTGGTTAGAGCGCCTGTCCTCTATGGCCAGGCGATTGGTGTCATAGACAATGTGACCGTGATGGTTAGAGCGCCTGTTCTGTATGGCCAGGTGGCTAGTGTCATAGACGAGGTGAACGTGACGGTTAGAGGGCCTGTCCTGCATGACCAGGCGGCTGATGTCGTAGGCGTAGTGGCCGCGAAAGTTAGAGCGCCTGTCCTGTATGGCCAGACGACTGGTGTCATAGACCGTGTGGCCGTGACGGTTAGAGTGCCTGTCCTGTGTGGCCAGACGGCTGGTGTCATAGACGGTGTGGCCGTGGTGGTTAGAGCGCTTGTCCTGTATGGCCAGTCAACTGGTGCCATAGACGGTGTGGCCGTGGTGGTTAGAGCGCCTGTCCTGTACGGCCAGGCGGCTGGTATCATAGTGTTGGTTAGAGCGCCTGTCCTGTACGGCCCGGCGGCTGGTGTCATATTGGTGGTTAGAGCGCCTGTCCTGTATGGCCAGACGACTGGTGTCATAGACCGTGTGGCCGTGACGGTTAGAGCGCCTGTCCTGTGTGGCCAGACGGCTGGTGTCATAGACGGTGTGGCCCTGGTGGTTAGAGCGCTTGTCCTGTATGGCCAGTCAACTGGTGCCATAGACGGTGTGGCCGTGGTGGTTAGAGCGCCTGTCCTGTACGGTCAGGCGGCTGGTATCATGGTGTTGGTTAGAGCGCCTGTCCTGTACGGCCAGGCGGCTGGTGTCATATTGGTGGTTAGAGCGTCTGTCCTGTACGGCTCGGCGGCTGGTGTCATATTGGTGGTTAGAGCGCCTGTCCTGTACGGACCGGCGGCTGGTGTCATAGACAATGTGGATTCGATTCCCATGAGCCCCAATCGTTGATTACTTGCTCGTGCACACGCCAAGTCAAACACTGTACGTACTTGTTTTGACCGATTGTTTCTTCTCAAAATAGCTCTATAAATATTCTAAGCCCATATTACGAGACTCAAACAGAACCCCTCTTCAAAATTCAAATTTCTTTGAATATTCGAAGGAAATCTACATTTTCCGTTTACCACGTTGTACCATATATGCTTCAACAAGAGATGATATTTGTAACAAATGATAACTGACATACATATGGTGAATATGCTTCAACTAACTAACTAACCCTATTGGTCATCATGCATCAGGTGACTTCGAATTTCGGTATGTTCTTTATATAAGAATCGCTATATTCCTGAAAATTTATCCTCGATGAATCTTTGTCACTGACAATCTTTAATATATTTCGTAATTTCGATATTTTGTTAATCTTTTTATCCATAGTTGTTCATGCTTTCGAAATGTAATGTTATGGAAACCATCATTCGCTTAGAACGAGTCTTGCTTCGCTTATTGTGAATGATCAGGTGGTCGTAAGAGCACTTAAATCAACAATCAGCGAATTGATGTTCGAATGGCGTCCCCTGACCCAGCAAGTTTTCAAAGCAGTGGAAGGGAATTGTTAGATTAGTTCCCCTTCTGCCGTCAGGTCTTTTATTATAAGCCAGCTTCTCCTTCATTTCGTAGTGTCCGAGCATCCATTATAAATTCAAAAAGTTCCTCATGGAACAGGACTGCCCACGAATATCTGAATATCGTAGCAAGGGTGCTAGCCACCATCTGCATCGAAGATTATATCAGTGAGATGTATGTGCTACCCTATACTCCATCCGGTTTCTTTCAATTCAGCAGTGAAGGTCGATAGATCCCCTTCATGTGATTCTTTATAGATATGGATTATCCAACTCAACAAGATCTCCAATTATCTTCTGCTTGGTTAACCCCATCTATCATCGACTCTTTGTTGTGTACCGCAGCTTGGGACGGTGCAGTTCTCCCCCACCTCCTCAAATACTATTCATTCTCCTGGTCCATAGGGCTGAAATTTAACATAAAATGTCATCGGGATACACTCTAGTAGTAAATGTAATGAAATCCAAGATGACTGCTCTGGGCTTGTTGATTCTCAATTTTGGTACGCTACACATCTTCTATCCTAATTTGATCCACTCACAAAAAATTGCAACTGGCTAGAAAACTATCAAGGATATAGATACGAACAGACGGATGGACGGACAGAAATCGTCATCACATAATCTGTCAGCCCTTCTGATGGGCGTATACAAAGATATAAGACATTCTCCCAACTGGACTGCTGGACTATACGGATTGTGACCCGAAAAAATGGGAAATTCTATAATTGTCTGCACATCAGCAAACCTAATCAAGGAGAACAATGTGACAGTCTGTCTGTGTGGCGAGCGATATATCCTTACTCGATTTTATGTGAGCAGAATCTGTCATCCTAAGTGGCTTCATCTCCCTCCGCCGAAGACACCAATATACCGTTATGAACATTTATCGTATTTAATTACTGTCCAAAATATCCTAAAGTCGTTAATATGGTTGTCCGAAAACGCGGTCATTCAGCGAAAGTATGCACGAAATTGTTTCTGACACCCTGAAATCTTTGACTTTCCAGTACTACGACCGAACACTAACGTTCCATAGCAGACGTCTGATGAAGTCAAAGATATACACGGCAATTGCCAGTCAATTCTAAAGCTTCGATCACCCTCACCAACTCGGGGCATATCACAGTCCAGATGTGTCCAATCAAGCATGAGGATAGCTCCTGTAGTGTGAATATAGCGTATAGGATCTAGCAACTAATAGGATGTCACACACGGATTGATCGCCTTAATTCTCTCTCTCTCTCCCTTGATCGTTCTATGATTTCGAGGTCTCTTTCAGTGATCACTCGTAAGTATTGACAGCGTGCAAAATGACTGACACGTCATCTCGTAACGATTGTAACGAACTAAGCATTTCATGAACAAACGTAAGCGTTCTGAGACTATATGTAGTTGACTATTTGTAGTTGAACATGTGTCTTATGTTGTTTCGAGAATCCCCTTTAATCTCTTTCATATCGACCCAAATGGCACAATTTTAATTTAACAAAATCGTATGATTACAATAAACTATAGTCGTGCATTATAAACATAGGCAGATGTACTTGCGGTGGTGGTTGTTGAGTCGAACTTCGAAAATGTTGCACGGAGTTAATCTTGCGATTTTGTCCGATTCTGAATGAGTACTGCCTGAGAGGTTAGTCTTAGAATTATGTTTTCTCGTGTCTTCTCATTGTCTTTGACGCGACCGTATTCGTGATGTGACTTCAGGTAGAGCCGTTGATTGATGGGGATAGCTGTGCAACGTAGCTCTCACTTCGATTCTGGCAGCTTTCGTAATCTGTCGAATTCCATTTCATGTAAAAATTAAAGCCTTATTTGCTTTTGGCCTGAATATGATATACGCACACTAACACTCAAGAAAATGCTAACTCATGTTCTAAGTCTTACACTCTCGCCGATTTCTGATATGTGTCAGTCCCGCTGCAGCTGCCGCCATATGAACTAAGTATGGTAGCGACACGGATCCATGGTCGCTATGTCGACAGTTTACACTCATCTACCCTTTCGTCAAGGGAGTTAATTTCTGCGACAATAATGTATTGTTTTATTTTCTGCACGCCTGTTGCACCAAACTTTCACTGTGCCTGGGTGTGTGGCTGAGTTCTGTTTTCCGATTTGCGACCCCATTGCCACCATTCACAATATTTCTTTCTATGTTATGCCTATTTGTATCTTATTGTGACTTATGCTATATTCCCGTCATCATTTCGCTAATTCGTCAACAATTTCTACAAGATGTGCATAAACCTGGCGTAGTTTGGGTCACTGTGACCATGGTGACATGTATTCGTGCGCTAAAGTCATTGACTTTTTACATTTTTGGCTGAAGTGAAATATTGGTATTATTAAGCTGGTCTTATTCACTGTCTCATTAAGTATATAAGAAATGTTTCTATTAATCTGATAAACACTTTTTTATTACTTGCAACATTGACGGATGATATTCCATGTCATTATTTTTCGTAATTTCACATTCATAAATAGTAAATGTAAGTATGTTATTTTTCAGTTTATTTATGTGTTACTACTTACCTTAGGCTATCGAGAAATTCAAGAAATCAGACAAATGCAGTTATCTGTTTTCAGATATTATTATTATTAGGCAATGCCATCATATTCCGCGGTTTCTTTTGCCTTCATGGTTCAAGATGTCACGGACGGGAAGTGGGTAATCCAAGCGCCACATCAACATACACTATCCATCTCTATCCCCCCAGAAAGGAGTAAAGTTCAATTTGACAGCAACATCCGATGATTGCAAGTTAAACCATGGCATATGAACTCCTATGGAAAAAGCTTGCTGCCGCTCACATGTCAAAACGCATCCGGTAATATAATCAATTTATAATAACACATCGGTCATGAACTCTGTTTCTAACAAGAGTTGATAGATGTCAGTTCTTCAGTCCACTAAAAATAAAACGGTGTAACAAAAAATCGGGCTAGAAGGGCATTCTGTAGCATTCGGTAAAGACAGCTTATTATTCTCTCTTTAAACATACAAAGATGAATGAGAATCATAACCAAATTTGATTTGCAATCACCCCTTCAAACGGCGAGTGTTTTATGCAAAACCTGTTTCGTCGATCATTATATCTTTTCTGAGAGTATGAGGTGATAATTTCAACTTTAAATCAACTAGTTTGCGAAAATGCATTACTCCAAAATGCTGCTATCCAGTTATCCTACGACCTGGTTAGCAACCACACACATATTATATGTTCCCTGAAGGTGAAAAAAAACCATTGTGATCAGAGCGGTATAGTACCGTAGCGGTGACGGCGTCGTCGCCGTAGCGTTACCGCGGCGGACACCCAGCCACCGACGGATAACTCTGGAACAGCCACGGCACTGTTACGGTGAAGACATAGTCACTGGCATGGTACCATAACGCTCCGGTACACAATGTTTTCACCGGCGGGGAGCTTAGGTGTGTATTAATTGAATTTTTTTTCCCATGTCTAATATTTCATATTCCTTCTGGCGCTGATAAGCCACACCTCATGTTAAGTAGGGCCGGATTTTACTGAACGTTCATACGAAATGGGGATTTAATACATTAGTCTATGGGCTTATGTAACATTTTCCAGATTTGTCATTTTTTCGGGTAGATTCTTGGCACTCATGTCTAAACACATCTAGAAAGTTCGCTGATTAAGAAAAGAATGGGTGCCAGTTTTTGCATTAACATTTGGGACCTCCATTTTGAATTTCAAAATGGCCATCATCGAAAATCATTTTTTAAACATAATTGCCAATTATTCATTCAAATGTCATCCAATATTTGTTTCATTTTATCTAAACTCTTATAAAGGGGCCAACCATTCATTGGAAACAAAATAAGAACACTATAAATACTCTAAATTAGCAAAAATCCAAGATGGTCACCAGATTTCAGGATTTGTTTACGTAGCCCATATAGTCCCATACTAGGGGTATAGGACCAATGTTTGTCCCACTGGGAAACGTACTTCTAGACATTTGCGGTATGGTTGTTTTGATTTGTTTTGTCTCGTCAAGACAAACATGATAGGAAGTGTCCCGGCACGAAACGGTGAAATTTTTGAAAAAGTTTGAGGTCTGTCTATAGCCCCATATAGACCCATATACTGGGGTATAAGCCCAATGTATGTATAAATCCATACTGGGTGGACGTGTTGGAGTCTAGGTGAGTCCCTGGTGGTCCAATGGTGTCGTATGAGGTCTTATTTTGAAACTCTCATGCAGGAGCACTTGACTACACTAATAATTCGTACGTTGTCAATAATTGGCGCATGCGCAGCCCGGCCGTAGTATAGAAAGCAGGCATTTTTGGGGGTGTGTGTGGGTGTGTTTGGGTTAGAGATGGGCTATTCACGGTTCGAATGGGTCGTGTGAGGTATCCATGTGAAGCCTATGTAATGGAGCATCTGGTGGCGTGGTGGTGGGGTAGAAATATGGTCATTCTGCGCATGCGCAGTCTGGCCGTAGTATAGAAAGCAGGCATTTTGGGGGGGTATGTGGGTGTGTGTTTGGGGTAGAGATGACCGCTATGGGTCCGAATGGGTCGTGGAAGGTGTCAAAGTGAAGCTTGTGTGGGTTAGAGTCAGAATGGTGTGTTTTCAAATGCAAGTCGCGTCAATCTGCGCATGCGCAGTTGGTTATAGTAAGTAAAGTGGCCATTTTGGGGCAGTGAATGAAGGTATTTGGTGTAGAGAGGGACCATCCTTGGTCCGAATGCGTCGTGTGAGGTGTTATTTTGTAGTTCTTGAGGGATGTTCACGTCATCTGTGACGTCATTGGTGACGTCATCAGTACGAGTAGTAGCCAAAGTGGACATTTTGGGGCAGTGAAAGGAAGGTATTTGGTGTAGAGAGGGACCATCCTTGGTCCGAATGCGTTGTATGAGGTGTCATATTGTAGCAACGCCCGCCAACGCCAAGCTTAACGCTTCAACGCCATGGTGAAATAGCTCAGAAATTCTGATTTTCTAGATATTCCATGTAATTGTCACTAATTCTTCGAAATGCACTGACGCCCGTCAACGCTTGTAGTTATGCCTTAACGCTCTAACATAACGCCTTGACGCCATGATATAGACCGGAGAGAGAACAACAACAACAAAAACAAGGATGACACATGAGAGAACAACAACAACAAGAAGTTTTTTCATATAGTTTATTTTCCCCAATGTTACATCATACCCACGCTGGGGGAGCCGCGTTGGGTATGTTTACAACTCAAAAAGACTCTTGCCCAATCAGAGGCCACCATTTGCATGTATCATATTCGTTCCTGTCCGTTAGATGTAGTCTTGTCCAATCAGAAGTCGCCATTTCAGCAAGTTCCATCTTCAGCCATGTTCGCTCTGAACCGTTTATTCTAATCATCGTCGGACAGGCCTGGATATTCTTCGGGCAGCATGTCCTGAAACAGTTGTTTGCGCATTCTGATCGCATTTTCCAGGGCCACGGTGGGTGGTAGCCCCATAGCCTCTTCCAAGTGACGCTTGGCCTTCATGATGGACCTGTGCGTGGGGTCGCCTTTCATTTCAAGCGGTAGTAAGGTATACTGTTCATAGATCGCCATGGCTGTTTTCCTGATGCCGGGGCGCATTTGGGTGTACGTCTGTTGTAAATTATCCTCTCCGGCGTCCTCGATCGCTGCAGCGTAAGTATTGATAGCTGCTGTCACAATACGATCCCAGAAGGTAGGTTCTGCCTCACTTTCCACGGACGTATGCTGACTATCTGAGGTCAAGCTCTCCGTATCACTAGATAGACTCTCAGCAATCTCTGTTTCGGTATCAGTCGATACACTCTCAGCAGTCTCTGTATCAGCATCCCCCTCAACGGACTCCTCGGAGTCTTCAATCCCATGTATATTGTTCTGGTGTCGCATCATATCGTAATGTCTGGTGAACGTGCGTTCGCACTCAGAGCAAGTATAAGTCATGTTGACGGTTGAACGTCGACTGTGCGTGTTTTTGGAAATACGCTCGCTTTTATAGACAGTAACGCCCGTCAACGCTTAGCTTAACGCTTCAACGCCCTGGTGAATTAGCTCAGAAGCTCTGATTTCCATGGAATTGACACCAATTCATCGAAATGCAGCGACGCCCGTCAAAGCCCGTCGTTACGCCTTAACGCCCATTTCAACGCCCGTCAACGCCCAGCTTAACGCTTCAACGCCCTGGTGAACTAGCTCAGAAGCTCTGATTTTCATGGAATTTATTTGGTTCACATTGGATATGCATTATTACATACTGTGAGCAGAAAATATTTGTCATATACCAGTAGTCCGTGAGCTACTGGGGCTCACCTTGCACCCCCCACCCCCACTACAGA
Source organism: Hanleya hanleyi (assembly GCA_036873755.1). Classification (NCBI taxonomy): domain Eukaryota; kingdom Metazoa; phylum Mollusca; class Polyplacophora; order Lepidopleurida; family Hanleyidae; genus Hanleya; species Hanleya hanleyi. The sequence goes on along the minus strand of JAVTVY010029070.1, from coordinate 117,954 downwards.
CCGAAACTATGTTTTTTATGTGCTTTAGGAGTAGTAGCGAAAGCTGGCGTTTTGGGGTGCGTGAGGGTGTGCTTGAGCGATTGAGGAACCATTCTTGGTTCGAATGCGTCGGGTGAGGTGTCAAAGTGAAGCCCTCGGTATGTAGACCACGGCTTGAGGGATCTCCACATGATCTGTGATGTCATTGGTGACATCAGTAGGAGTAGTAGACAAAGTAGGCATTTTGAGGATGCGGAGGAAGGGATAGAGATGGACCATCCGTGATATAAATGGACCGTGTGGGGTGTCATCTTGTAACTCTCTGCATGTAGATGCAGAGGGACACCCCACACGGTCCATTTAGACCACGGATGGTCCGTCTCTACCCCAAAAACCTTCCTCCGCATCCTCAAAATGCCTACTTTGTCTACTACTCCTACTGATGACGTCACCAATGACATCACAGATCATGTGGAGATCCCTCAAGCCGTGGTCTACATGACGAGGGCTTCACTTTGACACCTCACCCGACGCATTCGAACCAAGAATGGTCCCTCAATAGCTCAAGCACACCCTCACGCACCCCAAAACGCCAGCTTTCGCTACTACTCCTACTTTTGTATGTATGGTCCCTGTGTGATGTCATACCCAACAAATAGTGATATTATCTTGTAAATATTCGATGCAGCAATCAATGCTGAATAATATGTGGCCAACATTATAAAGATTGGATAATAATTATGGAAGATAACACTATTCTTGTAACCCTACCCCCTATTGTCACAAAAATTGTACTTATTAACACAGGAGTAATTTCGAAGTGATTAAAAGGGTAGCGAGTCCCAGTTTATCGACTGTTAACAAATTGTTTCTTATTTGACATGTCCTAAAGCACATAAAAAACATAGTTTCGGTCTGTAGTGGGGGGTGCAAGGTGAGCCCTAGTAGCTCACGGACTACAGTAAGAAGTTGCACATTCATACCAATATTTCTTGATAATAACGTCGAAAACAGGTTAATATCCATGCAAACGAGTTCAGATGAACAGTTGTCTCAACTGTAATGCATTTCAAACCCAAACTAATTGCGCACATTTCGATTACATGTTTAAAATAATGTTGAATAACAAAAAATCATACAGATCGGCTAAAAAAAGGCGGCCATTTTGAAATTCAAAATGGAGGCCCTAAATGTTAATGCAAAAACTGGCGCCCATTTTTTTCTTAATCAGTGATGTTTCTAGGTGTGATTAAACATTGGTGCCAAGAATCTACCCAAAATTTTGCTTTTTTTACATAAGCCCACAGACTACATGCCATTTACTTAGAAACGGTATAGCGTTGGAAATTATTAAGTACAGAATTATCATGTTTTCGTATCTTTCTGGGGGGATAGAGATGGATAGTGTATGTTGATGTGGCGCTTGGATTACCCACTTCCCGTCATGATCGTATCATCGCATCGTGTTCGATAATATATCAGCACTAAAAGGATCTGTCATTCCAGTTTTTGGCACGCAGAGCATGGGGGCTCGAATATGTTACCGTACAAGAAAATTAAATTTGATTTAATCCTGATGGATGGCGATACTTACCGTAAGAAAGTCGTACGATAAGAAGGAGCTCGAAGTGATGGCGGGGAACTGTTTTAATAGCAATTCGTATATCACCATGCGAAATGGCCAGTTAAAAACGAGATCAATTTTAGTGACATTTGAGTTTTTTTACATCACAGTCAGATTTGAGATAAGTCATCTCATTGGGAGATAAATCATTACCACCATACCGTCTTGGTTCTCTGTAAAATAGCATCATGCATCATGCCGTAAGTTAGCATACAAGTAGTGAATGATCGTTCTTCTGGTATCATCCGCGGCAAGACGATGATTTTGGAGGATGTTTTTACATTTCATATATCAGATACAATTTAGTATCTATTTAAAATATCATTATGACATGCATGACGTGGTAATCAAAGCATGCACTTGATGAAATGGGAAGGGGCCATACAACTGATATCTAGGAGAAAGTTAGCAGCAGTGAGATACCTATAGACCTACTGAAATGTCTCTAGAATCTCAAACAATTATGTTCGGATTATTTTTTCTGAGAACACTATGGTGGCTGATATCTGCCATGTCGTATCATCGTCCTATCGCCCTATTTTCACTGGCGCGATGGTACGATGGTACGATGGTACGATGCGATGGCACGATGCGATGGTACGATGACACGATGCGATGGTACGATGGCACGATGCGATGGTACGATGGTACGATGCGATGGTACGATGGTACGATGAAGGAATTTCCATCGTACCATCGTACCATCGCATCGTACCATCGTATCATCGCATCGTGCCATCGTATCATCGCATCGTACCATCGTACCATCGCATCGTGCCATCGTACCATCGCATCGTGTCATCGTACCATCGCATCGTGCCATCGCATCGTACCATCGTACCATCGTACCATCGCGCCAGTAAAAATAGGACGAGTACGATGATACGACATGGCAGATATCAGCCACCATAGAACACTTAAACAAATGTTTCTCACACAATTGATATATCAACGCTTCGTCTCACTTAACGATTCGGGTGAATCTTGACTTGGCATGGTGACGATGCTTTAATATTATTATGAGTTTTTGCTTAACTTCTTATCGGTAAAATGTAGGCGATGACTAAGTACTGGTGGAATCCTCCTTATACAGGCGACTAGCCTTTCCTAGACAACAGAGATGGAAAATTATAATACGGAACTTTCCTCATCAGCGTGGTAAAATTGTCAAGCTGTTCTCAGAACGCTTGGATCATAAGAACACGAAAGCAAACCGTTAGGAGATCAAGTCAAATCATTAGAGGAGAATATCCACATCAATCGATAAAATGCCACATATCTCGTCACATCCGCGTTCCATCACCATCTCATATCGCTTTGATTAGTTGAACAACTGTCATTTCCAGAGGTTGCTTATACTCAGACAAGTATCCATGAATATTTTCATGATTATGGTGTATGGTAGAACTGTTTTATATGACGTTATCTGAGAATGCGGTACACGTTAAATGGCGGAACCTCTTTGGAAACCAGTGATTTACTCAAACGGCTACTCGGATAAAAGAGAAGAAGTAGGACTTTCACTATGAACTGCAACGCACAAAGACACCAGCAAATAACTAATACAAAAACAGTTCTGTCTGTGTTACACTAATTAGATGCAACATAACTCGGGTGGTAGAAAAAGATGCCGGTGTACTGACAAGAGATCAAATGATCCCACAGACAAATCTGATCATTATTTCCTAGGCCGGCCTATGTGTAAATGCCAGTAGGTTTTAGCCTTGATAAATGGAATGGTTTCGCCTCCTGGTCGACTGTACGACATCATGTTGACTCAAAGATGAACTAGAAATCTCGGATTCGGGAGCAGCCATTGCACTTGATCAGCCTAACTGTTCACGCAATATACAATAAGCGTTACGCCCGATTCATAGTTAACCCACATAGGATTATAGAAGCCAATCTGTGCGACTTCCGGTTTCACAATTTCCGGCGTCAGAGTAATACCCCAACCCTCAGGAACATCGATCGTCTTGAATTATCTTGGAACAACCATGTTTCTGATCAACGGTCTTCGTTTCAACCTTGCGAGTCAGTAATTTTCCTCGTGACCTTTCCAACTTTTTTACAATCAAGACGAAAGTTGTCCATCTTCAATTTTAAAATGTGCGGCGTTCGGTATCTGCGATGAGCGTTATCTGTTAATAGTCCAGTAAATTTAGCGCATTTTTGGGGTCAACCCACCACAAATTGCAACAGAATTTATTTCACTGCTATGCATTTCAGAAAGGTCCCCAGAATAACATACTAAAAGTCTACAATCCCATATGCATGGGAAATAAATTTGAGGTATTTTTCGCGAAATTTCGATGTTTACCTGTCGCTTGTTCATATAAGAAAACCTTGTACTTGGTACTAAGCGTGAAAGAAATGGGTCATTACTTACATTCATTCCATTAGTTATCATATCAAGGTTATACTCAGCCTAAAATAATACCCTTGCAAGAAAATATTTATGGAGAAATTCAAAATGGCGGATGTATGGGGTCATTCTAAATCTGAACTTTTTACCATTTTCATGACAGTCCAGGCAATCTATCTGTTTTTTTTAGCTGGACCCAAAACAAAATGCAACAGAATTTTTTTCACTGATATGCATTTCTAATAGGTCCCCAGAACAACATACTAAAAGTCTACCAAAATCTATTTGGTGGAGATACGACTTTTCTAAAACAAAGATACACCATCATGCTTCATATAAGAAGGTAGAAAATATTGGTTTGTCTCTGAATAAAGACAGTTTATCATCCAGAAATCCAATCAATACATGATGATCTAGGATACATTATTCTATGGCGGTGAAAACATTTGCATTCCCAATGGATTTGCTCATAAAAGTAGATAGCAAAACGATAGTTCAGCACCAGGGTATATAATAATACATGGTAATATCCTGCAAGTTGGCATTATTTCCATTATCATTGTTATCCGAAAGGAACTGACAAGCTGTGATATATTTTCTTTCAACCTATGACAATCACAGACAATAGTTCCATCAACTTATAAAAATATAACTCTATTATCACAAGCACGTAGCAAGTGTCAGGTCCGACATTCAATAGTGTTTGTAACTTGTTGAAAAAAAATGCAGCCTTGCCAATCAGGAGAGAGAAATTAGATTCAACGTCGCGTTTAGCAATAGTTCAGACATATAACGACAATCTGCCAAACATTTATGATCCATCACAATTGTTTGTAAGACAAATGTTGTTGATGAAAGAAGAATAATTATGCAGATCCTAATATATCATTTAATTATCAAACAAATAATATTTTGAATTATAGGCAAAGTTGACGGCATAACTCATCATGTTTCATTTTACATTCTGGTTCATGGTAACATTATTAGGGGAAGTGACTTCTCATACATATAGTTGATGTCTTTTATTGTTAGTCCTCATGCACACTGCCATAAGTTGAGGAATATTTCACAGCACTATCAATCCCAATATCAGTCTTCGCCAATGTCATTTTTTTCAAAGGTCTGGGTTTGATGAGTTTGCACAGCTCAGTCGTTTGCATTCTCCACACACACTTGAACAAACCAGGCCATGATCCTTACAGGCGCATCTGCTTCAGCTGCAATCCTTCTTGCAGTTCCACCTGATAACTGATAACCTCAAGTAACCCCTGAAGCTGGTAACAGATCAGTTTTCACAGGGAGAAACCGATTGAATTGTCCACTCCCATTTTTGTGGCTGCAATGGATGGTCTTCCCCTCAAGTCAGTTCCTTCGTCTGGGTTACTACTGTATGAACATATAAGCGTTTTCTATGCTGCTGCAATAAATGACCTTCGTCGGGACCCCCATGACCTGGATGAACACTTCAGCTTGTTGGCGAAATAGCTCAGTGACAGTTGTCTTCTTCAAGGCAGCACCTTTGTCAATGCCATATGGTCGGAATACTGTGTCACGGCCCAGAATGGCATGCACAAGCAACATATTTGTACAGACTTGCATTCTCAGCACAGCCTTTGTCTTCTTGACATTCCAAACTCTCCGGCCCCGCTAGCGACATGGGCATCCAGCCAAAGAAAGACGAATTCCTAGCAAACAACGTCAACAAGTAGCAGTTCATTACTCTTATGAGTGACCAGTTGGAAAGGTCGGGATGTTTCATATGCAGATGTTTTTATTGTAAAAGCTGCCGTTTAATCGACTGAAAGCATCAAAACTTTGGTTGGTGATGATATTGACCTGTTAGTTCTGCTCTGTTTTCATGCAGACATGGATGACAATGACATCTACTTTCAGCCAAGAGAGAATGCAAAGAAACGGATAGTTTGGAATGTCAAGAAGACAAAGGCTGTACTGGGAATGTAAGTCTGCACAAATATGCTGTTTGTGCATGCCATTCAGGGCTGTGACATAGTATACTGATCATATGGCATTGGCAAATTTGCGGCCGTAAAGAAAACAACGCTCAATGAGCTATTTCGCCAACAAGCTGAAGTGTTCAACCAGGCCATTGGGAGTCTCGATGGAGGTTATCTATTGCAGGTGCTTGTGTGTTTATACAATGGTAACCCTGAGATACAAGCGTTTCTGTGACAAAAACGAACCATATATGTGCAGGTACAAAACCTTCCACCAACATCAGCATCAGCTAAGTATCAAGGTTCGCGTGTTTAGAGTGGAAAGGGGAAGACCATCCATTGCAGCCACAAGAACGAGGGTGGACGGCTTCTCTCTGTGAAAACTGAACTGCCACCAGTTCCACTGGCACTCTTTGAGGTTATCAGGTGCAACTGCAAGAAAGATTGCAGCTGAAGAAGATGCATCTGTAGGAGCATGGCCTATATTGTTGAAAATGTAAAATGAAACATGGTAAATGTCATGGTAGAACGTCATGGTAGAACATCAAGTTTGCCTATAATCTAGATTATTATTTGTTTGATAATTAGATGATAGGATCTGCATAATTATTCTTCTTTCGTCGAAACATATGACACACAATTGCGATAGATCATTAATGGTTTGCAGAGCTGTATTTTTCAACAAGGCACATGTTGTGATAATAGAGAGATATCTCCATTAGTGGGGTTGTGAAAATATTGTCTGTGACAGTTATCGGTTGAAGGAAAATATATCACAGCTTGTCATTTCATTTATTTTGGGAGAGAATTCCTCTTTCATATGATTATGCTAATGACAAAAATGTTAACTGCCTGCATATTACCATGTATAATTCATATAGCCTGATGCTGAACTATCAGTTTGCTATCTACGCTTATGAGCAAATCCACCGGGAAGACACATGTTTTCACCACCATGGCATACTGTACCCTGGGTCATGTATTAATTGGATTTTTGGATGATAAACTGTCCTTATTCACGGAAAAATCAATATTCCACCTTGCTTATGTCAGGCATAATGGCCTATTATGTATTATAAAATGGCGTATCTTTGTTTTCAAAAAGTCGTATCCCCACCAAATATATTTTGGTAGACTTTTAGTATGTTGTTCTGGGAACCTATTAGAAATGCATACCAGTGAAAAAAATTCTCTTGCAATTTGTGTTGGGTCCAGCTAAAAAAACCCAGATAGATTGCCTGGACTGTCATGAAAATGGTAAAAAGTTCAGATTTAGAATGACCCCATACATCCGCCATTTTGAATTTCTCCATAAATATTTTCGTGCAAGGGTATTATTTTAGGCTGAGTATAACCTTGATATGATAACGAATGGAATGAGCGTAAGTAATGACCCATTTCTTTCACGCTTAGTACTAAGTACAAGGTTTTCTTGTAGGAGCAAGAGACAGGTAAACACTGAAATTTCGCGAAAAATACCTCAAATTTCAACTTGAAATTTGATGTATTTCCCATGCATATCTGTTTGTAGACTTTTAGTATGTTATTCTAGAGACCTTTCGGAAATGCACTGCATCAAAAACAATTCTGTTGCAATTTGTGGTGGGTCAAACCTCAATTTGACTGGACTAACTATGATTTGAGATAGCAATATTTTTTCAAAAGATCGAGTGATAACACTAACCTGAAAACGATCACGACGAAGAAATTAAGATTGGTCGTAGCTTTTGACGGTGAAAATTGCCAACCTCTACATGAGCATACACAAAATCAGTCGAGAAAAAATAGTGTGTTCTGAATACGAACTTGCATTTTGACGTTATTCTCCCCACTTGGGTATTTTCTTCTATCTAACGGTCACATAATTCATCACTTTCCATCAGGTGATTTGATAGGGCTATTACATCATTGCTCTTGGATATTTGTATCTAATACCGTTCAAACCGGGGCCATGGGCCGTGAGGGCATGTCATCCAAGATGTCAGCCTGATCATCTACAATAAAACTAGTGCTGATATACAAACCATTTTTCTTTAGCAGTCAGAATACTGGCGTCCGGGATCATATGACTTCATGACATCTTTTCCCACGAACTTGATATGTTGAGTTTAATTGCCTCCGGTAGTTATGTTGCCTGATTATACCAACTTCAGCATATTGGCGGAACTGTCAACCCAGATCAGCAGAATTATTAGTTTTTAAGAAATGTTTCACTACCATATTGTTACTGGTCGAATTAGTATGCCCACTGCAATGGATCACCAAGGCGAATCTGACAAGGTATTCTCTACAGATCGATAGATAAATACGGAACGACAAGTTGATTAGCGCTCTCCTAACAGGTTAGTACGCTTAATGAAATTGAGATGGGCGGACTGGAATTTTTATCCAATAGCCCAGACGAACACATGGCCAATACTACTGACATTGATCGATCCGTCTTTCCAAAATTCGCCTTCGATTCCCGTGTTAATCTGTAGCCTCAACGTGATTCCTCTAACTGTATAATTCAAAGTCTGCTAATTTAGAGATAATATACTTCATTCAGTAGTCGAGACACTCTCGTCGGAGGTGGTCGTTGATTTTCATATAATGGGCTGATGGCTGAACATATATTGGATGAAATCGCTTTAATCCTGATGCATTCCAGTAGTATACATTAGTAGGAAATGACTGAGACAAGCTTTAGTTAGATACTCACGAAAGAATAGACAATGGCAATCATTTCAAGTTGAGCCAGCGGACATCTGGATTTTCAATCGCGGTTTCTTTGCGGCATAACCAGTGCCGCTTGTAACAAAGTATACATCAATGCAGCTGTGACATAAACATACAGTCCTTTCATAAGCATGCCAAGGTTTCCCGCAATTCCCATAAATTAGACGATTTCTGATTTCATATATACAAAATAAATATGAAGTCAGATAAGATCACCCTCCCTTCCCCTTACACCTTTCACGCAGAAGTGGTCTCCAAAATTACGATTAAAACAATAGCCTAGCCCGTTTATCGCAGTAGAGGTCTCCGGCCATAATTATGAAACCTATAACAGATTATAATATAATTATATTCTGATGTATTCACTACAGAAAGCACCAGTGAAATAATATGGAAAGGGTGTTCACAACATACTCCCCTCGACCCTATCGCTAAGTGTGTGTTTTTAACTCAACAGCTGTTTTCTTTCTTAATTTTTTTTTTCTTGGAATATAATTATATTATAATTTATCTCTGAAGATGACTGCAATTACTATAACAGATCACTCTCTACATACATTGTTTATATTTTTGTTGACCATTTGGATTGATCGATGAAGAGCTTTCAAGCTGGAAGTTATCCCTTAATTTATGAAAATCAGTATGCCTGTCAAGAACTGAAAGATCGTTTACGTATCATACAGTGTGAACCGGCATATCAAAGGATACATAAAATACAAATTAACAACATTTTAGAAAGAAACCAGGACGATTGCATAGGTTCGTATGTTTCTTTTGCTTTGGTTTTGGCGCTAATAATATAACGTATAATGTTCTTTATCTTGAATTACAACACATACAAGGGAAGTGGGAAGAGGTGCCGACATACTGACTGCGTCACATGACTTCACAGAATAGTCTTCTGGTTAACCTATTCCAAAGCACATACCAAGAATCTAACGATTCGTGATAGGCGTTGTATCTCAGGTACGCTTTTATTGTACCTGTTCATGTGGCAACTTGGATGATATGATCACACGGCCCCTAGCACCGGCATAAGCGGTATTAGATACAAATCTAGAGAGCTATGATGGAAATGCTCTGACAACTCGTATACTGATGAGCTGTTTCGCTGTGACAACTCGTTCATTGGAGAACACCGACATTCACTATGATGGGCGAATGGCTATTGTATGTTGGATCTGATGCTATAAATCCTCAGAGTTTTTCACATATACTAGTGTATGTGTTCGTAGAATAACAAGTATGCAAATGGGAAGGGGTAGTCCAAAATTCAAACTTTCTTATGCTAGAATTTCTACAGAGTTTTGACAAATGGTCTCCGACTGAGTGACTGGACACGAGGCATTGACCACTTTGACCAGAGGAAGTTTTCCAGACAAATGAAGACGTATGTGTCGCCAAATTTCCAAACTCAGTATGTTGACTCTATATGTACATGAACATTCTATACGATAAATGGACCACGTAACTTCTCAACCCCTTTGGTTCCAGATTATTCCCTAGTCTTGAAGAAATACTCATACAAATTCACATCATGTGAAAATTAAATATCTTTAAATCTACTTTCGACAGCTTTACCAGACATTCCCAAATCATAAACACCAAGTGCATTGCGTCAACCAATCGGATGAAATATATCGTCGTGCGAATCTGATAAATTCAGGCCGCATTCGTTCAAAATGACCGTTTCACACTCCTCTTTAATGTCAAGAAAGCTACTGAAATAATTTCTAGATTGTATATAAAGTCTTGAATTTGCCTGATTAATGTACCGGTATGTTAAATCACTGTGAAATAATTGAGATTCCCTGCCCATTGGATTGAAGAGATATGTAAAAGGTGGGAAAAGTTGGCAAAAGCAACTACTCGACTCCACAGGAAAACCTCCTCGAGCATCTCACATTCAGACCGTTGCCTTGGGGGCGCAATTAATGCATTCAAACAAGAAGGGTCTGCCTAGGAGGCGGGGGTGGAAGGTGGGGTAATTCGATGTCATTCAAGGTATCCACACAAACATGTACAATAAATCGAGGTTCATATAGACGATCATTATCAGTTATTCCAGTGGGCAAACATTAGTATTTAAAGATTATTGCTAGCCATCTGGCTCCATTAGCAATGCCAAATATACATATAGCGATAACGTCATTGAAGTCACGCGTTGATCTTTCTCTCGGTGGGGTAAGCGTGACCGATGTATTCCCCTATCGACAAGATTGATTCCCTGTCCGAGAGGACGGGATACATGCCGTGAAAAGCGAGATATAAATTGCAGGAACTAGTTCAATTCGTAGCCACACTAGTTGTGTTTCACCAGTTAGATGTAACTTGACTGTCCCCATGAAATAATCATTTTATCGACGAACGATGCAAGGTCACGAGCCACACACGCCGCTTTTCCTGTTGATCCCAGACCTTAATTACGAATGCGTACTTCATAGGGGAGTTATTGAGAATTTTCTGGGTCACTGGCGATTTTGTCGATGTGGCAGCTACCATTGTTAGCGAACATCAGCGTCGGCATGAGCCTCTGTTCCATTGTATGCACACGAAAGCCCCAATGGAAAGAACTTCTACGTAATAAGTACCAGGTCTGGTCCTTTACGTAAATGGTGTGAACTAATCGGAAATATCCACTCCACTACACTCACATATCGAAACTAATCCTGTTTTGTTTGCGTGATATACGAGTTGCCAGAGCATTTCCATCATAGCTCTCTAGATTTGTATCTAATACCGCTTATGCCGGTGCTAGGGGTCGTGTGGTCATGTCATCCAAGTTGCCACATGAACAGATACAATAAAAGCGTACCTGAGATACAACACATACCACGAATCGTTAGATTCTTGGTATGTGCTTTAGAATAGGTTAACCAGAAGACTATGCTGTGAAGTCATGTGATTCTGTCAGTATGTCGGCACCTCTTCTCACTTTCCTTACATACGCTGTAATTAGAGCATTATTTCTATTCTGTCAGTTATAAGTGTAAATCATGTGGAATAATCAGTTTTATCGACAAAAATACAAGGTAAAATATGCATATGAAAATCCGCATGTTAGTCTGAAGAACATTTGAACGTAGCTCGATAAACCACGAGATACATAAGGATAATCTCATCCAAAATAGGTGCATGCTGGGTTTGCAGGAGAAATGGAGAAATTTTTCAATTATTGAAATCTTAGAATGGCATTAGAAGCTGGAAATCTTAGCTGAAATGTCATCTATCTGAAGAAAAAATCGTCAAATATTCATTTGATTTTCTGCGTACCCGTAATTTGGATTTGAGATTTTTAACATCTGATATTTGCACTTATCTCTATTGCCAGAAATCGGCATTTTGTGACTAATTTCAATCAGTGATACATGCGGTACAAATATAGGCAAAGGAATTGAGTGTTCACACCATGTTAATATATTTCCTGGATTGCATGTTTGAGTTCAAATTTTGACTGAACCTTAATAACCCATTGAAATCAATGTTATTTCTCAGATTTTATTTTTCATACGAAAATGATTTATATAAAGCACCACGTGGTCAAATATATTATTCTTTGGATATACTCTTTTATCATCTAGTTCTTCAATATACGGCTGTTCTTTATGGGGCTTACCATCAACTGTTTTGCGTGTGTAAGGTGAGGAAAAGTCATCATATAAAGTTAACTAATCAGGTCAGTGTTGTCCTAATTACGTGATCACGCATAGTGAAAGTGAAAAAGGTGAACATAGTCTGCGATATACAGTATAAGTATTGGATGATGCCAATCCAATTAGGAGGGAGATAGCTCTCATAATCCCTTTAGATTATGTGGCACCTGACAAAGATTACCGATAAACTGGGTGAAGCCAAGGAGTATGATCACAGCTGTAAAACCATAAGACACAGAGACACGTGATCACGCATAGTGAAAGTGAAAAAGGTGAACATAGTCTGCGATATACAGTATAAGTATTGGATCATGCCAATCCAATTAGGAGGGAGATAGCTCTCATAATCCCTTTAGATTATGTGGCACCTGACACAGATTACCGATAAACTGGGTGAAGCCAAGGAGTATGATCACAGCTGTAAAACCATAAGACACAGAGACACGTGAGAACGCATACACAGGGGATATGACTGGTGAATATCGATTAATGATTTATTATGCATCTTCAGAAGTCCACGTAAGTGCTAAATCCTCGAATTTAGCCTCTAGTTCGTAATTTGATGGAGAGTTATCAGATCATTGCCTCTGTTTTTATACAAATCTCGTTTATTTCATCCCGCGAGGTCGTTTTAGGTTTGATATCCTTCGCGTGTGAATTCTGGTTTGACAGGTACATGTAGTTGGCCAACCAGGAGTTTCAAAACTCACACATCGCAGTGGCCTGAAGAAATGAACTGGCTTATCTCCCTTATTGATTGATCAGATTGAGAAGAAACCCCTCAACTATTTATATACAGAAGTGCTTGCATAATTAACCAAGCCAGTGTATGGATCCTTAGGAATCGATCGATACATTGGCTCGCGAGGATGCATGTTATGCTGCGTATGGAATATAATACAGGATATAAATATATTGGTGACTGTTTCTGTATACGATCTTATATATGTAAATTAGTTCAAGGGAGAATCTTACATTAACTGTTATTAGAAAAGACCCACTTTATGCCCATGAGATGTCCGTGTGAAACGAATAAGATGAAAAATCACAACAGCATACCCACGGTCAGCTATAGTCTCGAATGCACACGGTTATGCTAGTTTTCGAAAAAACATTTTTCGGCATACAAGCTGCGAAACGGTGTGCAGGCTGTTAATACTCGCGGGTGACCATGGTCATACGGTTAGCCATTGTCTCAGTTAAAACATTTCTATCTAGACACTCGTCAGTGGGTTATCAAATTTGCAGACCGCTCTCGTGTCAGATGATTGAAGCAAAGTTCGAGTATGGAGCATCATGAGTTGACGAGAGTGAACAAAGATTCAGAATTGAATTGCAATTGCCAGGCAACTCATCGATTTTATCAGCTGTCTGTCATGGAATGATATTCTCAAAGTTTCTTGTCACAGCACTGGAACATAAAGAACGCAGCGTATCAGAATCAATTTCATGCAGATTCACTCATTGACCGCGCTGTCTGGGACCTGCATTAATGTACCGTCCATAATTTAATACTCCGAATGTAACGGTATAGTCGTGTCTTTAGTAGAATGTAGAAGGTCAACTTACAATGACAGAGACTGATCACGTGATATCGATTGAGCATTTATCGTTCACCATACAGACTGTCATAATTTGCTCGCTGATGCGAGACGACAGTACATTTACCAATTTTACGGTTCACAATTCCGCAATTCAAGATAGTCGAGCAGCCAGTAGACAAAAGTTCACGTGCCGCTTTCGTGAGATGTGAAGTGTCTTTCTCGTTTCCAGGTCAAAAGTTTGTGCTAACTAAGAGTCTTAATGATGAATGCCTTTAGCGATATTCTCAAAAGGACAATATTCCACAAATGTTTATCTTCGAAGCTTCGTTCCCCAATAGACTGGTAATTGATTGGGAAGGCTTGTGTTGGGTACTTTTTATGTAAGTGACAGGGCGTTTATTGCCTCTCCCTTCTGGTCAAAGGGTATTTTTTTTCATGTGAGTCGTCGTGTAATCATTTTGGAATTACGGTCATATTGCAGAATCGGTCGTAGCTTGTTAAGTTTACATGACATTTGTAGATGCTTATGATAGCGACAGAGGAGACTGAGAGGGATTTAATGACAACATAAACTGTAGAGCACACATCGTGCATGAGGTCAGCATCTCTGTACCGTTTGTATTTCTCTCCACGTTTTCACTTCACTGGTCAATAATATATTTTTCCAAAACATGGTCAATTGCGAGAAAATCGAAAAGGCGTTGAGAGGGCCTTTGCTATTTAGATTACATAGCCATGCATGTGCCTGTCATGTGGGGGCTATTTTACGAGGAATATTAAAATTATTTTATCCTTGCTTGGAAAAAAACACGATCGGTTTTTGTGTCCTCCGGGAATTCGGTTGGAGTAAAGAGGATAAACGTAAATCGATACAGCTAGAACACAGAGACGGATACTTATTCTATGTCGCAAAGTACTCAATCATTGACGAACCGTCAAACTGTTCACTGATGGGAAAGAACAAATACATTATTGAAACATATTCACATGGGACTGTTCAACTGATACAGCTGTTCGTGATCGGGATCTTCTTGAACGATTCGATAAGTAATATTATTTGATCAGCAGATTAGTGAAATAGGTGTTTAACCCTACCAGGCCTGGGGGGGCCATTATGGCCCCCCTACCAAACTTTCTGCGCTATATCCGGAACGACAAAAAATGGAGAGCTGAAACTCCGTGACTTTATAGTTTGTCATATTGGGGTCATTTTGAGCCTATTTGCATGACCCCGCGAGCAGAGGATCATGGGTAAATCCAAGATGGCGACCACATGGGGTAGCAGGAAAGTGATATTTTTGTCATATTTCTTCAAAATTTCTGCTTTTTCGCGATGAAAAGTGGGCAAAAACTATTTTATTTGACATCACATTAATATTTACTAATTTATCATGAAGTTTTTGCGGCGAAATTGCAAAAATAAAAAATTCAGAAAATCTGACCGAAAAATCGACCCGAAAAAGCCGTTTTTGGAAATGACGTCACTGTGACGTCATCAAAGCGGCCATCTTGGATTTTTTCACATTTTCTGGTAGAGCTTGACCCAAGGGTATAGTGTGATAAGTTTCAGCTCCCTAGCTCAAGGGGTAAGAAAAATAATTAGGGGGGGGCCATTTCGGCCCCCCCCAGGCCTGGACAGGTCCCAAAAAGCCCAGGCCAGATAGGGTTAAGAAACTGCTCACCTAGCGGTAGACAATATGCGATATTCAGTTGTAATATCCAACGGTTTTCGGATGTTTCTGTTGTTGAAGATTTTACCCGGTACTTGAGTAAAAAAAAATTACACATCACTGTTCCCTGTTTGCGAACAATTCATTTGTACGTCGGAGTGTGGTACACTGCAACGGGCAAGACGTCTTCATCGCAAGAGTACCATCTGGTCCACAGAGTCATCTGTACTTGTTTTCCACAGTCGCAACCAGATGGTAAAGTCACACAGAAGAAGTCGTCCTTACTGTCCAGAAGTGTCTTTGAAGTAACTTTGAAGAAACTTTAAAGTGTGGCCATATTTTAACCTTGAAGTGCAAGGCTCAGTGTCAGAAGTGTGCTTGCAGTGTGGGTATTGTTTTGTAGCAATGCCATATAAGGGCATTGAAGTCACAATGAAGTCACTTGGAAGTACTTTTGAAATGTGCCTCAAATATGTTAATTAAGTACTGCAAAGGCACTTCATCGACACTTCCACAGAAGGGTAACCTTCATAGGCACTTCTGAAGTGCTCTTGAAGTACCTAATTAGAATATTTGAGGCACTTCAATGTCCTTATATGGCAAGACACTTCATCCACTCTTCTACAGAAGGATACCTTTCATATGCACTTCTGAAGTGCTCTTGAAGTACCTTATTAGTATCATAGCAAATCTGTGTAATGAAAGGTATGTAGCCACGAGATATTTACTTTCCCGGAAAAGAAGACACAAATATATATTTGAGCACAGAACGTTTTATTTAGAGAAAACACTGAGAGTGAGACAAAACAGTACATCATAAAATATTTACAATAAACCTGATGGTTCTTAACAAAAAACGTGTAGTTTATATAACCGCTAGCACAAATCCTTGAGACAAAATACAGCACAGTACTATATATGTATGTATTTACATGCAGTCTTTGGTATGAGAATTTATTGCAGTATTAGTATTATTATTCAAGGGTGACCGTGTTCTTGTCCAACTTGAACTTGAAGCAGCAGATCTTTCGAAGGATAGTTGCCCTGAGGTCCACTTGGACGTAATCCAACCTTTGCTGAAACCCACAAGTCTGAATTGTGAACTTCTTGGCCTGTGGCGATAAATACATGCATATAATTAAAACCTGATCAGTTGTATATATGGTTTCATATGACATGCAATCCAGTTTTTCTTTTTTTTAATACACTCAGGATGATTGAATAGGTTGACTACCATAAAGGGTAAAGAATGGAACACATCCGTACGATTTACAAAAGATTGATGAAGATGTCTATTATCCTTTTTTTAGTACTCCATGATATACAACAAGGGAGATAAACAGTTTGTGTGACGTTCTAACCAATATACACTATGAAGAAATCAACCATACCTAGGTTTGCTCATTAAATTTCCCATCAGTCGAGTGGCTGCTTGAAGTGGGCCGAGTTCCTTGTAGCAGTTGTATTCTGGAATATGAAAGTATACAATGTAAGAAGCCATTAGAATTGAAGAGAAACAATCATGTGAATTTTTATAATTTGTCTTTGTTAATTTCTGGTTCAACTAAATCTCCATACAGGATTTCAAATAACAAATAAATGCTAATTAACTACAAATTGTAAATGTATGAAATGAAATGTTTTCATTTCTCAAGATGTGGGTAGAAATGTACAATTGAAGGGTGTGAAGATCCTTAGCTTTGGTATATGAATAATGCAATCAATAGACAAGGAAAATATAGCCTGTTATGATGATGAAAAGTTTAATCATTATTGATTATACTTTTTCTGATTACAGCTAAAAATAGGTTATGCTAACATTTTATTATCAATATATTTTAAAACATATTTCTTTACCATTTTGTCAAAAATCTGATATGGAAATATTCTACAATCTTCTGCAAGGAACAAAAATCAATAAATTTTATAAATCAATAAACAGTTCAAAACAAGATTATTTATTTCGACCTACCATCTCCCCAATCTGTTAAATCCACCTGTTTTGACATGAACAGGAAGTATACAAGCAGTTATCTCACCCTCAGGGGATTTCCTCCAGGGGTGCATGCCAATCTTCATATGAGGTCCCCAAGCCTGGGGTTTCCAAGCTGACAATTCACACAATCATAGCAAAGGCAATCCACACTGCCTAAGGAACCTGGGTAGATCTGAAAGTGATATTGAGACAGAGATATGGATATTTCTTTGTGAAAGCCATGCTATATGATCCATTAAATCTGACTGCAATTATAAGGTGAAGTACATTATTGCAACCTGCAGTCCATATAGCAATATTTATTGAGGCCAATATCAATTTTTTAATATGCCAAGCATGTCAAGATAAACTTGTTGATAATAATAGCTGATACTCCCAGGTCTACATCACTGTTCAGCTCAGTTCTTTGCTTATTAAGTTATGAAAAACAGAAAAATTATAGTTATATTTATTATTTACTTACCATATCACTAGCTGCACTCATCACCATCTGCAATACAGTTCTTCAAACCTCTATAGTTCCAGCTTAGGGAGCGTGTCAAAAGTTTTGACGTTCAAACTAAAAGAATGCGTCAGAAAATGAACAGGTACTCGTTCTTTTTCTTCCAGCAAATGAACGTTCGGCAGTCAGAAAATGAACACTACCCCGTCAGAAAAAATGAACGTCAGAAAAAGAACGTTCTTTTTTGAACGTTCAAATTAGTATGTATGATAGCGGTCAGAATTCGCTGAAGGGCTCACATTACGGCTATCGTGTCGACTCTTATTAGAACGAAAAAAACAAACACAAACAGAACACTCGAAAAGGCAGCACCTTTGAGACTTAACTGTATTTATTTTGCACTAGCTTTCGTAGGTATATAACCCACTTCCTCTGAAGAAGTACTTTCATTCTTTCAAAGCAACTATGGCAAAGATTTGACGTTTATCTACAGCAAATTCAATAAATGTATTT
Organism: Hanleya hanleyi; assembly: GCA_036873755.1. Taxonomy (NCBI): domain Eukaryota; kingdom Metazoa; phylum Mollusca; class Polyplacophora; order Lepidopleurida; family Hanleyidae; genus Hanleya; species Hanleya hanleyi. The sequence continues at coordinate 99,495 of JAVTVY010029070.1, read as the reverse complement.
AATATAATAAAAGTGGATCTTTCGTGCATATTCTGGGGAATTATTTACCGGGAATTATAGAACGAGCGACATATAGGAACTAACGCGCGTGTATTATTTTTTGGGAAGAAAACGAGATGAACTATATAATATTAAACTTCGACAGAGAAATATCACCATACTGATTTGGTTTTATTAAAAGTCCGATGTGACCAAATACCGTAAAGAATGATACAATAATCGGGTGAACAAGTTGGTAAATTAAGCTCCTTAAAATGTTCGTAATTTGAATTAATTTGATAGACAAATAAGGACTTTGTTGTTATATCCAACCACACATTATTATATTACGTATTTGTATGACATTTATATAACAAATTTGATAGATGGCATTCGGCGGATGTTGATCCCGAATGTTAACCGTATATGCTAAACCCCTAGCTGTCCCCTATTGTACTGTCTGACCTGCTCTGTATAGTGTGTGTCCTATGACGCCTTTTGTTTTGATTAGATCATTATGCTCATCCCTGTGGATGATCACTAAGTCCAATAATGTTCTTTTCTTCTCCCAAGGACCACGATCATGAAATGCGAGGTTCGAAAGCCATGCTTCTCACAACAGGACTAGATCAATAGTTGTTGAATGCATAGCCCTCCACCAATCATGCACCAGAATTGAGATGTCTTTAGCTGCGGGTAGGAAATTAGTCATGTTTTGAAATTATTAATATGCATTCATCAAATTTTTAACACCTGTCTTGGTTTTATAAATATAAAGTATATTTGTCGCAGCTCATTTCCTGAACTGAAATTATAAATTTATTATAGTTCACACTTGTTTAATTGGAATTTATACATCTCCATACTAACATTGTCAGAATCCTGGAGCCTAGTTTTCCATCTTTGTCCACACATGGATGAACTTTGTCAGAGATATATAATGGAGAACATAAATCGCAATAGTAATCAAGAACAAGAAAAGAAAAAAAACGTGTTTCCTTTTTGCTTGGAAATATGCCAATTGCATCTGCGCTGGGGAGAAAAGAGAACTTGATCAGCTCCCTATTTCCAGAGTAACCACAATATCGCCATTCACTTGGTTTAAATAGTTTATTTGACGACAGGAGCGCAATAAGCCGAACTTATTAGTGCGTCTCCCGGTAATCGTAAAGGAAATACATAGTGACAAAAGTATAATATAGACATATAAATATACGAAAGTCATTCACTTATATAACGATTTATTCTTATGACATTGGGAATTTTTTGTCTTCAGTAATATTATCTTCAATAAGAAATGAGTAAATCAGGGAAAGTATACAGGCCTACAAACTACATGTATGATCATTATAAAAAGACATGGCCCGACTGAATCACGCAGAGACGCCATGCAGCTCCCGTCATATCTCAAGGTAGGCCGCCATGTGAGGTCTCCTATTTGTCAATAAAACCATGGAGTTCAAAGTTTTAATTCCATGATAAAAAAAATAAACCTTGAATAAAACAGTTCTGATTGCCAACACATCAAGCCATTTCTTTAAAAAAGATATATGGACCGATTGATTCACGTGGAGACTTCATCACGCATGTGGCGCCCGTCATTATGCAACCTGTGAGGGCCCCTTCATTTGTAAATAAAACAAAAGGACGCAGTTCAAACACCAACACATCAAAACATTTCTTTAAAGAAGATGGATATTTTTCATAGACCAATGTATTGAAATATCCTTTGCGGAGCCTAAACCCTTCCTTCTTTCCCGCATACAAAGTATTCTCTATAGGGCCCATTTCCAGCTCACGAACTTCATTTTCAATACATACTGTCGGCTTCTTTATTAAAATTATACCATTTTCAGGCATTACAGATCGCTGGAATACGTTTGTAAGTTGATAAAGAAGAATCATTTAAAGTAGCATGTCCATGACGGAACAATATATCCACGGGACGCAAGCGCCGTAGGCCATGACTATTGATCGCCCGACCGAGAATCTCATTTTTTGGTGGATGAAGAAGAGATTCACGAAATGTAAAAATCCACATCAAACAAGTAAAACACTGGGGAAAATGAACAAGAAAGAAGTCATTAATTTATCTTGTCAAGTATTATATAAGCGAACACTCATACATAGGTGGTGACAAACCGCTGAAGTGGAGATGGGACAAGAAAAAGAAAAACGTTTTACTTTTAGTTTTACCCTTTTTTTATTGAAGAAAATCACCGACATCGGTAATACCACTCCACATGATTACGGAATGCATTGAATATATACACACACGAAGCAAAAGACATGGCAAATTACAATAAAATCTATAACACGGGAATGACGCGCGATGAGAAAGTAGATTTGATCCGGCGCGTTTTTTAGTATCGGGATGGCAGCTTTCTGTATGTTGTTCATTTCTGCTCACGTCAAACGCCAGCCGTTTGCGCACGTGAGAAAATGAACATGCGAAAACGAACGTGCGAAAATGAACGTCAGAGTGCATTAAAAAAATGAACGTTCAAAAATGAACGTTCGACTGTTCATTTTCTGACGCTGCTGTGTAAAATGAACGGCCTGACGCATGCGGAAATGAACGACTTCCTGTTCAAAAATGAACGCGTTCGCGTCAAAACTTTTGACACGCTCCCTTAACATGAACAAATCCATCTGATTTTTGCAGTTGGAGGTCAGCCATTTTGTTTGTTGTCGACTGGTGGCGCCCCCGGTGTTCAATTAAATTTTCAAGGGCAGATAACTCCACCCATTTCGACGAGACGGTTAAAAGGAAATAAAAAACTATCAGAAACATATATATATATATATATATATTATATTTAAACAAGTGATAATAATGATGAAGATAATATAAAGTATTCTTTAATGGGCATTTTTTGTTGCTGACATTATGTTATGTTAGGACTGATTCTTCTAACAATATTTTTCCATTTTGTCCAATTTCACTATAAAATTATGGATTTGGAATGATTATAAAATCTGAATTCAACAAGATTTCTTATCTAATATGATACTGTTTTGATAACACTAATATGTGAGAGACTGATATTATTAATATCTTTATTTTATTCAAATAGAAACCCATGGTACTGATCACTTTAAAAGACCCCAAAAAGTGTTCACAGTTCTGAGTAATATGTCAGTAACCACATGTGAATATTTTACACAGTTGCAGCTATTTTGAACTGTGAAGTACAAATCTGATGTTTAGTGGTTTCATTGAAATGAGATTTGATGTCACTGAGTGAAATCAAATCAGCCAACTTTAAGCTGGGATATTCCCAGAGCTAATTAATATCATTGAAACTTGTATACATGTAGCTCTAATTTATAATGTTGTGTTACTGTAGCAGTTTGTGGGAAAATTCCAATAATCTAGAACTTCTATTGATTTTTCAGAATCTTATAGACTTTTTTAGAATCTTATATGATTTTTCAGGATTTTCATAATCTTATAGGATTTTTTAGAATCTTATAGAATTTTTTTAATCTTATATGATTTTTTCAGAATCTTATAGGATTTTTCAGAATCTTATATGACTTTTTTGAATCTTTTAGGATTTTTTAAAATCTTATAGGATCCTATAAGATATTTTTTGTAAGGGGAAGTCCCTCAAGATATGCTATAAAACTGACAAAGTCCAAGAAGTGTCTTTGAGGGGTACCTCAGATTATGCCGAACAATAACTAAGCCTCAGAATTGTCTCTGAAGTCCCTCATTTTTGCTATGAAATTGACAAAGCCCATGAAGTGTCTTTGAGGAGTCCCTTGGCTACTGCCTTTCTCTAATGAAGTACCTTTGAAGTGTGTCAGTATTTTTCTCCGTTGTTGAAGTGCCTTTTCAGTGTACTCTTCAGAGGCACTTCTAGGCACACTTCACATGAAGTGTGACACTTCTGAAACAGTAAGGGCGTCTCCGCTATCGTACGGCTACCACACTCCGCTGTTTACGTTGACATTGGTAATTCGACAATATGTACCCTTATCAATAATACATGTATATGCATTTTAATGAGTAAGTGTCCCTGAAGTCCCTCAAGTTTTGCTGAAAAACTGACAAAGTCCATGAAGTGTCTTTGAGGAGTACCTTGGATTATGCCGAACAAAAACCAAGTCTCAGAATTGTCTCTGAAGTCCCTCATTTTTTGCTATGAAATTGACAAAGCCCATGAAGTGTCTTTGAGGAGTCCCTTGGCTACTGCCTTTTTCTAATGCAGTACCTTTGAAGTGTGTCAGTATTTTTCTCCGTTGTTGAAGTGCCTTTTCAGTGTACTCTTCAGAGGCACTTCTAGGCACACTTCACATGAAGTGTGACACTTCTGGACAGTAAGGGCGTCTCCGCTATCGTACGGCTACCACACTCCGCTGTTTACGTTGACATTGGTAATTCGACAATATGTACCCTTATCAATAATATATGTATATGCATTTTAATGAGTAAGATATGTACGCAGCTTTTAGCAGATGTATTTGTTCAGCTTCAGAGTTTTGGCTCTTTTGGAAGCCAAACGGCTTGATAAACGCATTCGGTAAACAATACCCCCCCCTCCCCCCCAGCTATTTGATGATGAATTTCGAAACCCACGAAGAGAGGCCTGGTCTCATTTTATTATCTTCTCTGCCGTCGGTCACCAGCTGTGACTTCAACGCCTGAGCCGGAAAGTAAACGGGATGAAAATAAATGTTCGAACCCAGTTTTCCATGTGTCAATACACGTTCATCAAGTCCGAAATATGTATTCTAATCAAGTCCAACTTATATGTATACATGAAATGCAAAAGTTCATCGATCCATCCATCGCACCGCGAAGGCAATGATCATGCAAACACGCCGTTTATCTCGTTTCTCCCAACACGCGCTCTGCACTTGATCCCTTTTATCAGTGCCACATGTGAACATTGTGTGAACCCCGCACTCTGAAGAAAATGTCTCTTCTCTAGCGCTCTAAGGCATAAGAACGAGGTTTGGTATACCCATAATTCCCCTGGCTTGGTAGTGGGCCTCTGTGCACTGTTGGTGTATGTAATCATGCATGTGTTATTGGGGACCAGGGATCAACATTTTCGAAGCATGCAGGTCAGCGTTCTATATATCCGCTTAGAGAACCTCTCATTTTTGTGGGAGGCGACGGGGTCGTGGTGGTTAGTGCGCCTGTTCAGTATGGCTAGGCCGCTAGTGTCATAAACGACGTGGTCGTGGTGGTTAGTGCGCCTCTCCTGTAGGGCTAGGCGACTGGTGTCCTAGACAATGTGGCCGTGGTAGTTAGAGCGCCAGTCCTGCATGACCAGACGGCTGGTGTCATAGACGATGTGGCATTGGTGATTAGAGAGCCTGTCCTTCACGATCAGACGTGACGAATATGCCTCCGCTTAACCAATTGGCCATCATGCGTCAAGCAACTTTGATTTTCATGTTTATTCTCTATATTGGCTCTGCGTGTGCAGGACTTTGTATAGTCCAACTTTTTTATATGTTTGAGCGGAAAGGTGACGTTATTTGGTGTGTTGGGTCATTCGTGGTGGTGAATATTAGGGAATAAAGTTTTCTCAAATGTGCTCAGCCAATTTATTACGTATTAGGTAAGTCGATTATTTAGTGGGTTCTAGCCCGTGTCTGACGACTGTATCAAAAGTGTTAGTTTCCATCTCCATCGACGTTTGTAGCAGTGACTGTTATGTGTTCCTTCCGGTTTCTTTCAATTCCGATGAAGGGGGTTAGGACCCCTACCGGGCATCTGTATTTATGTGGATTACCCAAATGAAGAAGATTCCCAATTATCTTCTGCTTGATTAGCCCTTTGACCGCTTTGACGTCATATACTAAATTGTATTTTTTGGTCGATTTTGCAAAAACATTCTATAATATTTTTCACAGAAAAATGATGCAATAAATTAGGGAATAATTATCTGATGTGAAATAACATATATGTGTGCTCTTTTAAGTGAGAAAGTAAAAATAAATTGAAAAAAACGACGAAAACGCAATTTCCCAGTTACACACTCGTGACTGCCATTTTGAATGTACTCGTGATGCGCTCCACGTATAGGTATGCAAAAGCCTTAACATGATTTCAGTATGATAGGTTGTGAAGCCTCGGAGTGTCAGTTCTTAGTTCATTGTATTATTGTAAAGTGTGGAAAGTTTGCAATGTTGCCCTCATTTTTTGGCCAGTGATTTTGACCTTTGATCTTGACCACAATTTTGGTATGCGACATATTGTCGGTATACTCTGTCTGTATAATGTATCCAATAATCTGTATAATGTATCCAATAAAAAAGGTGCTATTCTTTAATGATTTCTTGATTGTGTGGTCAAAGTGATCTCGATATTTTGCCCTTGACCTCAGTTTTGGTATGCGACACATCTGTCACGCCTACTGTATCTACTAACAAAATTGCAACTGTAGAAAAAAACTTTAACAGATATAGAACCGACACGAACGGACGAACAAAAATCGCCATCAAATAATGTTTCCGTCTTATTCACAAAAATAACAAAAAAGACGTGAACAATTCTCCTGTCTGTCACTTACTGAATGTACGCAGAACGCCGTACACCACACTCCTTGGCAAATTACCTCCATTCTGGAGAGGAGTTACGAAAGCTGGCTTCGAAGATAACAATTGGTCCCATATTAACATTCTGGAAATATTTCGAAAGGCATTCATCATTCGATTAGTACCGAGCGCAAAAGTTTGAGCCAGGGAACATCAAAGACACGTAAAGTCTCTAGATGAAGTTAACGTTCCTGTTGTTGGTCTATTTCAAATTGGCGCACGGTGACCCGTAACATTGGTAAATTCTATAATTGTGTGTGCATCAGCAAAACTAATCAAGAAGAACATTATGACAGTCTTCCAGTATGGCGAGCAATTCTTAATCGATTTTGTTTGATCAGTCTCTGTCCTCCTAAATGGTTTCATGTCCCTCTGCCAAAGAAACGACTATACCGTTATGAACGTTTAGCGCATTAAATTACGGACCATATACAAGTATGCCCCAAAACCGTTAATGTGGGTCTTTGACAACGCTGTCGTCGGGTCTGCAAGAAATTGTTTCTGACACCATCGAATCTGTTTCCAGTAAGATGACCGGAAACTTTGACATTAATGTTCCACAGCAGACGTCTAATGAAGTCAATGAGCTGCCTGGCAAGTCAGTTCTGAAGGTATGATCACCCTCACGAACCCAGGATCTATTACAGTCCAGATGTGTTCAATGACCAACGAGGACAGCTTGTGAACTGACCCCCATTGATAAGTGTCGATATAGCGTATAGGATCGAGAGATAACATAGCTAGGCAGACATTTTGCTATATGTAACGAATAAAATAAAGTAGGAACCTACTTTCCCCGTTATTTATTACATATTAATAGCATATCGATTGTTTCTTGACGAATACCATAAATATTTCATCGAGTGGGGTTGTGAAAATGACAATTTTCTCATTTCACTAGTCGAAATATGACAGTCGTCAATAAATAGTAGATTTTCTTTTTATGGTATACTTTTGTGGTACTAGCTTGTTCTGGAATTTTAAAGAGATTGAAATAATTCAAAGTTTGTAGTTTTTTTTGGCTGAAATATTGGTATATTTAATGTCACGTCACTCAAAGACCGACAAATTTTGTTGCAAACAAATCTCACATGTACGAACGCAAGCGAAACTTGATTCAATCGGTTATGATTCAAGTGTTCAATTGGTGATGCGTTGAAGTAGCGATGGCATGCTGCAGGCCTTATTTGTTTCATTTTAGTAGTATTCTCCCCCAAGTAACAGATTGCTGACCGAATACGCCTCCTTCCGTTCGACATATTTGCATGATCGTGGGTCGAGGTGGGCTGATCGCCGCATGATACCTTGGTTGTCGTTCATTGGGCACGCTCACAGAATATTCTGATTCCAAGCAAATTCCGTATTCGCCCTTATTCTCGTTTCTCTCTGCCGAAATCGCACAATTTAATTTAGCAAAATCGTTTGATTACAATAAATTAGAATGGTAATTTATAAACATAATGGCATCTACTGACGGTGGTGGTGGTGGCTATTTTTGTCGTGGGATGCTCGACGATGTCGTACAGAGTTATCCTTGTGATTTTGTCGGATTATTTCAATCTCTTTAAAATTCCAGAACAAGCTAGTACCACAAAAGTATACCATAAAAAGAAAATCTACTATTTATTGACGACTATCATATTTCGAGTAGTGAAATGAGAAAATTGTCATTTTCACAACCCCACTCGATGAAATATTTATGGTATTCGTCAAGAAACAATCGATATGCTATTAATATGTAATAAATAAGGGGGAAAGTAGGTTCCTACTTTATTTTATTCGTTACATATAGCAAAATGTCTGCCTAGCTATGTTATCTCTCGATCCTATACGCTATATCGACACTTATCAATGGGGGTCAGTTCACAAGCTGTCCTCGTTGGTCATTGAACACATCTGGACTGTAATAGATCCTGGGTTCGTGACGGTGATCATACCTTCAGAACTGACTTGCCAGGCAGCTCGTTGACTTCATTAGACGTCTGCTGTGGAACATTAATGTCAAAGTTTCCGGTCATCTTACTGGAAACAGATTCGATGGTGTCAGAAACAATTTCTTGCAGACCCGACGACAGCGTTGTCAGAGACCCACATTAACGGTTTTGGGGCATACTTGTATATGGTCCGTAATTTAATACGCTAAACGTTCATAACGGTATAGTCGTTTCTTTGGCAGAGGGACATGAAACCATTTAGGATGACAGAGACTGATCAAACAAAATCGATTAAGAATTGCTCGCCATACTGGAAGTCTGTCATAATGTTCTTCTTGATTAGTTTTGCTGATGCACACACAATTATAGAATTTACCAATGTTACGGGTCACGGTGCGCCAATTTGAAATAGACCAACAACAGGAACGTTAACTTCATCTAGAGTCTTTACATGACTTTGATGTTCCCTGGCTCAGACTTTGGCGCTCGGTACTAATCGAATGATGAATGCCTTTCGAAATATTTCCAGAATGTTAATATGACAAAATGCTCATTGACAAGCTAGTCAGATATGTAGTCATGCCTGTATTTGGTATATTGGAGTGCAATCTTCATAGATTCAGTTTGTCGTTGAAATTCCATACCCGAATCAGCAATACAAATGATGCAAAAGCCAGAACTAGTAGTTCAACCTGCAGTTTTGTATGCCAGTACTTGAACTTTGAATTTCAATCACACTGTTGGCGACTCGGCTGGCATGATAGGCAACCCGGGAACCAGCCGCATTCCCATTCAATGCCTCAAACTGACACTTTTTCCACAACATTATGAATAACCATCTCTATCATACAACTAAGTTCGATCATTAGGGAAATTGTGGTCAACAAATATAATATAGATTACTGCTATGAGCTTATTCCACTTCTGGAGTAACTGACAAATATGAATCTGGTAATGGGGCTCCTTCAACGATGGAGCAATGGTAGCACAGTCAACTGACATGCATGGCAAAACCAGTTCATCGAGGTTGAACTTTCCAAAAATTTGCGACTAAAACTCTCTGACTAGTGGCATATCCTATTGGGAAAATTCTGGACATGCTTGCATAATACTATAGGTTTGCAAGATATCACGGAAAAGCTCAACCATGATACATGGCGGGATCTCAAAATCTCCATCATAGTAATCTGATCTTGAAAGGCAACGTTAAGGAAAGAGCTTAACCCAGACACATTGTCGTAAGTTTCAGCCGTTTTGCTCCAAGTGTAAAGAGAATATTTCGAGGACATCGCCTACCAAGACCAGACACGGCACTGATATTGATTGTGCCACATCCACTGGCTATATCTTGGAGAAGACTGAAGGGATTATCAAATTTAGTTTTTTGTTAGTATTTTAGTATTCATGTGTATGATAATGGTGGTCGTTTTCGACTGGGCATTGTTCCACACAGAAGTCCCTTAACCAGTTTCCTCGGCCAAAGCAATGTGTAAACCAGCCTCGTATCAGATATCCATTTTAGGCTTCAATGTTCGCTGATGGCGAAAAGCTTGATATCCAAGATGGTGTACTAACAGAGATATTTAACCATAAAAAGCTCGCCAAGGAACGTATCTAGTCCATGTACATGTATGACCTAATCATACTCAACTGACTTAACTAAGTCCACTGTACCGCAAGTTGTCGAAGGTTGAGCCAGGGTCGACCTTGTTGAAGAATGCTATTGTTTACGAGGTTATACTGTGTTACTGTTTGATCATACAAGTAGCAATGGGACTATTGATGTTTGTAGTGGTCAGGAAGAGCTCCCAGCCGAAGGGAGTGGGTATAGAGACTCGCCGTTCAGGCCCGTCCAATTTGGACTTGGTTTCTTCTCCGTTCTTCAGGAGAAGCTTCTCTAAGTAAGTTTGAATAGGAAATTTATACCAAAGATGAAGACAGCCAGTTTGGTGTTCATTTTCAGAAGCCAGCGTATTCTATCAGTAGTAGCTGATGTTGCTGCATGACAAACTCTAGATGCAGCAAGGTTAACCCACATTGTGCTGGAACTTCTCTCTAAAATATGACTAATTTTATATATTGCAGGTGTCAACTACACGAATGAGTGTCTACTGATGCCAAAAAAATCATTTTAAGTCTCCCAAAAGCAGATTTTTGTCTATCGATTCACCTACGTCACATAACCGTCAAAATAAGTGATTCTCGGCAGCCATTTTGAAAAAAAAATGGCCGCCATCTTAAAATCCATCTGTTCTAGTCCGGCAGATATGTAACAAAAAATGGGTCGATTGTGCACTTTGTGATAAAAGCATGAAACTTTACATAAAGACAGAGAAACACATATTATTCATTTTTAGAGGGGGAGTCCGGATTGAAAATCCGTAGTTGGCCACCATCTTGGATTTCAAAATGGCCGCCATTAGAAACCATCAAATTCGCAAATCGGCACTTCTAAGACACATAGAAGGTTAATTTAAACGGCTATCCCCACATTTGCGTACCCAAGGAAGTTGTTCACCACACTTTTGCTGCACCAGAACAGTTGCATTTTAAGATGACGGCCATTTTCAAAATGGCTGCCGAGAATCACTTATTTTGACGGTTATGTGACGTAGGTGAATCGATAGACAAAAATCTACTTTTGGGTGACTTAAAATGATTTTTTTGGCATCAGTAGACACTCATTCGTGTAGTTGATACCTGCAATATATAAAATTAGTCATATTTTAGAGAGAAGTTCCAGCACAATGTGGGTTAACCTTGCTGCATCTAGAGTTTGTCATGCAGCAACATCAGCTACTACTGATAGAATGCGCTGGCTTCTGAAAATGAACACCAAACTGGCTGTCTTCATCTTTGGTATAAATTCCCTATTCAAACTTACTTAGAGAAGCTTCTCCTGAAGAACGGAGAAGAAACCAAGTCCAAATGGGACGGACCTGAACGGCGGGTCTCTATACGCACTCCCTTCGGTTGGGAGCTCTTCCTGACCACTACAAACATCAATAGTCCCATTGCTACTTGTATGATCAAACAGTAACACAGTATAACCTCGTAAACAATAGCATTCTTCAACAAGGTCGACCCTGGCTCAACCTTCGACAACTTGCGGTACAGTGGACTTAGTTAAGTCAGTTGAGTATGATTATGTCTTACATGTACATGGACTAGATACGTTCCTTGGCGAGCTTTTTATGGTTAAATATCTCTGTTGGTACACCATCTTGGATATCAAGCTTTTCGCCATCAGCGAACATTGAAGCCTAAAATGGATATCTGACACGAGGCTGGTTTACACATTGCTTTGGTCGAGGAAACTGTTTAAGGGACTTCTGTGTGGAACAATGCCCAGTCGGAAACGACCACCATTATCATACACATGAATACTAAAATACTAACAAAAAACTAAATCTGATAATCCCTTCAGTCTTCTCCAAGATATAGCCAGTGGATGTGCCACAATCAATATCAGTGCCGTGTTTGGTCTTGGTAGGCGATGTCCTCGAAATATTCTCTTTACACTTGGAGCAAAACGGCTGAAACTTACGACAATATGTCTGGGTTAAGCTCTTTCCTTAACGTTGCCTTTCAAGATCAGATTACTATGATGGAGATTTTGAGATCCCGCCATGTATCATGGTTGAGCTTTTCCGTGATATCTTGCAAACCTATAGTATTATACAAGCATGTCCAGAATTTTCCCAGTAGGATATGCCACTAGTCAGAGAGTTTTAGTCGCAAATTTTTGGAAAGTTCAACCTCGATGAACTGGTTTTGCCATGCATGTCAGTTGACTGTGCTACCATTGCTCCATCGTTGAAGGAGCCCCATTACCAGATTCATATTTATCAGTTACTCCAGAAGTGGAATAAGTTCATATCAGTAATCCATGTTATATTTGTTGACCACAATTTCCCTAATGATCGAACTTAGTTGTATGATAGAGATGGTATTCTATAACGAATATTATGGATTAAGAATACTGATCAGCGATACGGATTTGATATTTTGGAACATCATGATGTCTTGCCGGCATCATTGAAAATTGTTGACCGCTTCTCTCTTGCAGGAAACAAGCCTATGTTTATGTATACTTTTGCCTTTTTGAATTTGGTGCTAATACTGTTATATGGAAATGGAATAGGTCTTTGGATTATGGACGCGGATATTCTCTAATGGACGACGGCTGGATTATGAATGACGGACTAGACGCTTGTAATTCATAATGTTGTGGACAAAGTGTCAGTTTGAGGCGTTGAATGGGGATGCGTCTGGTTCCCGGGTTGCCTATCATGCCAGCCGAGTCGCCAACAGTGTGATTGAAATTCAAAGTTCAAGTACTGGCATACAAAACTGCAGGTTGAACTACTAGTTCTGGCTTTTGCATCATTTGTATTGCTGATTCGGGTATGGAATTTCAACGACAAACTGAATCTATGAAGATTGCACTCCAATATACCAAATACAGGCATGACTACATATCTGACTAGCTTGTCAATGAGCATTTTGTCATCCTCGAATCACAATGCTAGTTTCCAGTAATGACGAAAGAACACAAATGAAAAAGGTGATGGTGGTGCCGTTGGCCTTAGAGGAAGCCCTGTTGCCCTTACAGGAAGTCATGTTGCCCTTGCAAGAAGTCCTGCTGCCCTTTTGCGCTGGGTAGCTAGGCGCTGGTCAAGAAGGCTCACATAATTTTAGGACCGGCCATGCCACCCCACCCAGATGTTTGCGAAAAACAAATGACTTCGCTGATGATATGTTGGATAAGGCTCATTGTTTTCAGTAATCTTAGTGCCTCTGCCTCTTCACATCTTTAGTGGACTAATGAATTGTAAAATGCGGCCTTTCACGGAATGCGCAGAGACTCATTATATACGTTTTGACAAAGTCGACAAAATTCGTACTGCTTTCTTTGCTCTGAGCAAAAGTGATACAGGACACTTACATTGTGACTCGTAGTTTTTGTTTCATCCTTGTTGGTGGAAATATATGTGTTGAAGCTGGACATCAGTACCAGTACATTCGTAGAAAAATCACTACTGCAGAAATTCCAAACCGAGACGAATACTTGCAACTTCCCCAAACAAATATTTTCTGACCTATTTATCGCTTGCTCATTCTGGAGCACACACATCTATCAAAACCACATTTCTAATTTCCAAAGCTTTGTCTTTACAACCTGCTCCTGGTTGGAAACTCGTGTTGAACCAGACAGCTCCTGAACAGCTATAGATTCCTGCATCACAACGATAACTGGCTAGTATACATGACATGTGCATCCATGATCAACCATAAGCATACGGAGAAGATGAAAAGGGGAATTCAAGTAGTGTTTCATATTAAAATGATTTGCTTTTTGAATTCTCCGAAAAATATTAGAAACCTTTTCCCGAAGAGAGTAAGGATTTGCCGGAAAGCAAGAAGACCAAAAACGCTTATGTTGCCAAAATAGTAATGAAATCGGAGTCAATTTCTAATGTTCCCAAAGAAAAATATGTAGAGAAATTTTTATTTATGAAACAAGCGGACTCGAGAAGGCCAAGCTGCCGCGAAGTGTCGGAGTCCAAGCCCCAACTGACCTCGCTGAAGAATGCATTTTCTCTTCGAACTTGAATTGTATGATTGTTTTTTTTTTGGTGCTATAAATGCTGTTATATGAATTATGGGCGCAGAAATTCTATTATTGACGAGGGATGAAAATATTTAGTGACTGACTTGACGCTAGGTTTATCAACAACTTGTCAACAAGCTTGCTGTTTCTTCGCGATGGATGGAATGAGACTGGGTGTTTGTAAAAAAATCATCCAGTAAAGTATGAGAGTCTTGAGTTAGCCGTCATTTTCATCTGACGACGATGAGCTCACCAATCCCCAGTGTACGAGTTGTCACAGCGAAACAGCTCACTAATTACGAATATACGAGTTGTCAGAGCATTTCCATCATAGCTGTCTAGATTTGTATCTAATACCGCTTATGCCGGTGCTAGGGACCGTGTGGTCATGTCATCCAAGTTGCCACATGAACAGGTACAATAAAAGCGTACCCGAGATACAACACATATCACGAATCGTTTGATTCTTGGTATGTGCTTTAGAATAGGTTAACCAGAAGACTATACTGTGAAGTCATGTGGCTCTGTCAGTATGTCGGCACCTCTTCCCACTTCCCTTATATGTGTTGTAATTCTCACAAAGAAGGGAGTCATGCTGACATATCCGCCGCACAGACTCACCACAGATGAGGCTAGCTTTTTCTCCGTTGTTCAAGAGGGGCTTCTCTAAGTGAGTGGGGATGGAAAACTAACACGAAAATTGAATGGCAGCCATTTTGACTCCTCAGAAATTGTCATATTCTATTTGGAACAGAAGATCTATATTGGAGGAACTATACATGCAACAAGCTTAATTTATTCGAATTATGCTCAGCACTCTGTCACGGAGATTAGTCTCCAGCGTCACTAACTTCATATATTGCAGACATCACCGATGGAAATACACGATGCCACATGTCAGGTCAATCAAATGTAGAGTATTAGGTAAATACCCAAGATGTGACCTATTCCGGATATCAGCTATGTGAATGAGTTGGAGAGATATGTAATTGGTGGGTAAAGTTGACGTTTGGCGACTGAAAAGCAACCATATCAGTCTACAGAATAACTTCTCTTGGTACCTCACTTTCAGACTTTAGAATACGGAGGATTCTAGGATGTAGCCGTAGTATCTCAACCGCGCTTTTATTGCAGCTGTTCATGTGGAAACTTAACCACACGTGTCACTTGTCCACAAGTAACCATGCAGTGTCCAAAGACATGAAAAACATTTTAGGCCACTCAGAAGTAGAAGTTTGTGCATCTGTTCACGTAAGTCACATAACAATGAAAATAAGCGATACTCGGCAGCCATTTTGAAAAGAAAACGGCCGTCATCTCGAATTCCATCAGTTCTGATGCAACAAAGCTGTGTTGATCTGCTTCCTTGAGTACGCAAATGGGGGTATTACCGTTTAAATTGGCCTCCCCTGTGTCTCAGAAGTGCAGAAATGCGACTTTGTGGTATTTGATGGCGGCCATTTTGAAATCCAAGATGGCGGCCAAAATACGGATTTACAAGCCGGACTCCCCTCCAAAAATGAATCATATGCGTTTATCTATCATCCTACCAAATTTCATGCTTTTATCAAAAAGTGCACAATCATTTCACATATCTGCCTGACTATTTTTATTACTTATAACATTGACGAATGATAACAATCCATGTGATCAGTGTTCTTCATTTCACATTTATCATACCATAAAAAGTCATGTAAGTATTTTTTTTCTTCAGTTTATTTAACCCTACCTGGCCTGGGGGGGGGGGCCATATGGCCCCCATACCAAACTTTCTGCGCTATCTTGGGAACGACGAAAAATGGAGTGCTGCAACTCCGGAACTTTATAGTTTATCATATTGGGGTCATTTTGAGCCCATTTGAATAAACCCCTGAGCAGAGGATCATGGGTGAATTCAAGATGGCGCCCACGTGGGGTACCAGAAAAGTGATGTTTTTGTCACATTTCTTCAAAATTTCTGCTTTTCCGCGATGAAATTGCATAAATAAAAAATTCGGAAAATCCGACCAAAAAATCGACCAAAAAATGTCGTTTTTAAAAATGACGTCACTGTGACGTCATCAAAGTGGCCATCTTGGATTTTTTTTACATTTTCTGGTAGAGCTTGACCCAAGGGTATAGTGTGGTAAGTTTCAGCTCCATAGCTCAAGGGATAAGAACAATAATTAGGGGGAGTCATTTCGCCCCCTCCCCCAGGCCTGGACAGGTCCCAAAACGCCCAGGCCAGATAGGGTTAAGTGACTATATAACTGAGGCTATAAAGAAATTCATGAGTTTAGGCAAATGTACTTAGAAGTTGCCATATATATCCACCTTCACTGAATTTGAAGGAAATTACAGAAGGCCCTAGCGGCACATCTTATCTAGGCTTGTATCTCTATAAAATGAAGCGGGCCTTCTCTCTCGTCGACTTTACGACAAAAGAGATGATTACAATCTGGACCGTATTATACCACAGGGAGTTGCATATGGCGTATACATATCTCGCCTAGTAGTATTCGCTAAATCCTGTGTTAAATGTGTCGATTTTTGATGAACGCCACAAAACATTATTGCAGAAACTTGTAAAACGGGTCTATATCATCAAGCGAAGTTTGATATCCTCCACCCGAAGTTTCTCAAATTTGGCGATACATATATCGCATGCTGATAGCAAAATACGAGCGTAGCGTGCACGATCTATAGCGGTACGTTTCGTAAATTGTGTCTAATTCCGCTTATGGACTTCATATGCTTCATATGCACAGACACGATTAAAGCGTGACTGAGATAAAGCGATACGAATTTGATATTTTTGGAGCATCATGAGGTCTTGGTGGCATCATTGAAAACTGTTGACCGCTTCTGTCTTGCAGGAATGTAGCCTAGTTTTATGTATACTATAATTTATCCTTTTAATTTTGTGCTAATATTGTTATATGAATTAGGTCTCTGGATTATGAACACGGTAATTCTTTGATGGACGACGTCGGAGTATTAAATGATGGACCAGACGCATTTTTTTTGTATTTTTTCTTTTATTGTTTTTTGTATTTTTTCTTTATTATATCTCGATCTGTTTTGAGATAACAGGGCCTTTTTTGAGGACCTCGACTCCATATCATGAAATTTATGCAGCAGTATTGTTAGGCAACGACATGTTTTATTTTTGCCTTGCTGGTTCAAGAGGTCATTGACGGGAGGTGGATTAACCATCTCCATCCCCCCAGAGAGGAATAAAGTTCAATTTGACAGCAATATCCGATGATTGCAAGCTCAACGATCGCATATGAACCCCCGCGAAACAAATGCTGTTTCTCATATGTCAAAAAACTTCCGGGAAAATAATCAATTGATAATAACGCCGAAGTCATGAAATTTTTACCAGTTCACAGAGGCCAGGTCTTCAGATCACTCAAAACGAAACGGTGTGAAGATAAATGGGATAAGAAGTGCATTTGTGCAAAATCGTCGATTACGAAGTAAAGAGACCTCATTTTTCTCTCTGTAAACATAAGGATATGAGAACCATATCCAAATTTGGTCGACAATTATCTCTTCAAACGGCGAGTGTTCATTATAGGTTTTCAGAGAGTATGAGGTGATAGTTTCAACTTGAAATCGACCAGTTTGCGAAAATACATTACTGCAAAACGCTGCTATCCGAGAATCCCACAACCTGCTTAGCAAGTATTAATCGAAAATCAATGTGTAATGTTTCATTTTTTGTTTTGCACTGATTGAGTGGAATCTTCACTGAACTTCCTTTGAAATGAGAATTTAATACATGTCAGTATGTACTGGGAAATGGTAAAACTTTGGAAATTATTAAATCCGGAAGTATCATGTTTTTTATCCGTTCTGTTCAAATTTACTTCAGCAATAAGAGAAACTGCCATTAGAGTGTTTGGTACATAGAGCATGGGGCTCGAATTTAGTGCTTTTAAATTAAATGCCCTGAAGGATCAAGAGGCTTAACGGAAGACAGTCGTACGATAAGAAGGAGCTTAGACGGATGGCGGAAAACTGTTTTTTAAAACAATCCGGACATCACCATGTGAAATGGTCAGCTCATCATCGACGTTGCTTTTATTGACATTTTACTCTTTGTATATCACAGTCAGTTTGGATTTTATGTTTAAACATAACGCGCGATCTTTACCATCATACCGTCACAGTCGTTTTAGTATGATGCAAAATTATATTATGCATTTTTCGTCAATCAGTCAATGGCCGTTCTTCTGGTACCATCCTCGGTATGGCTATGATTTTGGAGGATGTTTCTTTTATTTCGTATATCAGATACAAGTTGGCATCTGTCCAAAATAGTGGCACATCTTATTTAGACATATCTCTATAAACATGAAGCGGGCCTTCTCTCTCCGCGACTTTACGACAAAAGAGACTATTACAATTTCGACATCGTAAACTATTCCTATCTGGACAGTAATATACCAGAGGGGCCTGCATATGGCATGTACATATTTCGCTTGATAGCATTTGCTAGATCCTGTGTTAAATGTGACGATTTTAATCAATGTCACAAAACATTACTGCAAAAACTTGTAAAACAGTGCTATATTATCAAGAGCCTCCACTCAAAGTTACTCAAATTTGGCGATACATATCATACTCTGGATAACGACTTTACAACGTATATCATATGGATTAAGAATACTGATTAGCGATACGGATTTGACTTTTGGGAACATCATGGTGTCTTGCTGGCATCATTGAAACCTGTCGACCGCTTCTGTCTTGCAGGAAATTAGCCTAGTTATATGTATACTATGATTTATACTTTCAATTTGGTGAATATGTTATTATATGAATTAGGTCTTTGGATTATGGACACGAAAATTCTTTAATACACGACGACTGAATATTGAATGACGGACGACTAGACGCTTGTATATTACATGTATGTTTAACAAAAATGACGTGGCAATCAACACATTCACTAGCATATGTTTATACTATGATTGCCTTTTGGAATTAGTGGTAATGCTGTTATATGGAATATGGAATAGGTCTTTGTATTATGGAAGCGGATATTCTTCAAAGGACGACGGTTGAATAACGAATGACGGACCAGACGCATGTAATTAGTAAAAATTTCTCTAGACCCCCAGAACGTCAAACAAGTATGTTCCGCCTATTTTTGCGAGGACACGGGAACAATTTTAATAATCACAGTAGGTTGATATATCAACACTTATGACATCTCACCTAACGAGTCGGGTGAATCCTGACCTCACATGGTGCCCATGCTTTAATGTTATGAGTTTCTGCTTTACTTCGTATCAGTACAATGTAGGCAATTATTATGCAATGGTGGAATCCTTATACATGAAACTAACCTTTTCTAGGCAAGAGGGGTGGAAAATCATAATAGGGAACATGATCACCAGCGTGATAAAATCGTCAAGCTGTTCTCAAAACCTTCCATCCTAAGAACATGAAAAGAATGGGATAGGCGAATTTATCAGATCAAGTCAAGTCAAGACTACCTGTTCAATATCGCTTCCTTTAGAAGAGCATATCAACATCAATCGATGAAATGAAACATACTTCACCATATCGTCGGTCTATCATCAACTCACACCTCTTTGAATAGTCATTTCCGAGGGTTGCTTATATCCAAACAAATATTCATAAACATTGTCATGACTATGGTGTATAGGGGAACTGTTTATTTTGGTGTTATCTGGAAATGCGGTACACGTTCAATGGCGGGGCTTCTTTGGAAACCAGTCTTTTACTGAAACGGCTACTCTGACAAAAGACAGAATTGTGACTGACTATGAGCTCATAGATGAAATAGGAAACTCGGATCCGGAAGCCACCTTTGCACTCGATCATATCATATGGAAGCAATATATGATAACTGTAACATCCTATACATAATCACACCCACATAGCATTATAGAAGCCAATATCTTCGAATTCTTCGATTCGTACCCCAACCCCAAGCGACATCGTTCTTCCTTAAATTATCTTAGAACAAATATGTTTCTGGTCAACGGTCTTCGTTTCAACCTTGTACGTCAATAACTGTCCTCGTGACCTTTTCATCTTGTTTGTGATGAAGACGAAAGTTGTCCACCTTGAATTTTTAGCAGCGTGGCGTTCGATATCTGCGATGGGCGTTATCCCTCAAACTATGATTTGAGATAGTATTATTTGTTCAAACGATCGAGTGATTACACAACGTGAAAACGGCCACGACCAAGAACATATGACAATTTGGGTTGTAGATTTTGACGATGGAAATTGTCAACCTCTAGTCGGATAAGAAGAGTAGTGTGTTCGGAATACGAACTTGCATTCTGGTAATATTTTTCCGGCTTGGGTCTTTTCTTCTATCTAACGGTCACATAGTTCATCAATTTCCATCAGGTGATTTGCTATAGATAGTACATCATTTGTAAATTAGTATCTAATACCGTTCGGAGTGGTATGCCCTCTGCAATGGAGCATCAATGCGGTTCTGACCATGTAGTCATTACAGATCGATAAATAAGTACTGAACGACAAGTTTATTAGCACTCTCCTAGCAGGTTAGTACGCTTAATGAAATTGAGATGGACGAACTGGTATATATATTCAATGAGCCAGACGAACACTTGACCAGTACTACTGACTGTGATCGATCTGTCTTTCGATTCCCATGTTAATTTGTAGCCTCAATGTGATTTCCCTAACTGTATAATTCAAAGCCTGCTAATTTAGAAATAGCAGACTTCATTCAGTAGTCGAGACATTCTCGTCGTTGATTTCTATATAATGAGCTGAAGGTTAAACACATATTGTAGGACATCGCTTTAATCAAAATGCGTTAAAACAGTATTCCTAAGTAAGAAATGAACTTGGGTCAGGTACTCAATGAATAGATAGAGGTAATCTTTCTAGATTAGTCAATTCTGATTTGGAGTTTCAATCGCGGTGTCTTTGCTATATAACTATGCAGTGCCGCTTGTAATACAGTATACACAATTGCCCCTGGGACATAAACAAACAATCCTTTCATAGTCATGCTAAGGTTTCCCGCAATTCTCATAAATTATATGTTTTCTCGTAATTGTTGTTATCTGATTTCATATATACAAAAAATATATATGAAATCAGATAACACCATCCTACCTTTCCTCGCTCAGAAGTGATCTCCAAGATTATGGTTAAATTGGAATGATATGCAAGAGGTGGGAAAAATTGGCGACGTCTGGTGATTAAAAGGCAACCACATGACACTACAGGAAAGCATCCCTCGGCATACCCGAGAATACGGTGGAGTCTCGGACGTAGCCTTAGTATCTCAGCCCCGCATTTATTGCAGATGTTTATGTAGAGAGTACAAAGTATCCACACGGCCCCTAGCACCGGCTTAAGCGGAATTAGATATATACGCTTGCTCGGGAGCTGTGATGACAGATCAGCTCAAACAACTCCTCTGATATTAATGGATGAGCAGCGTGGACGTCGGACAGAGTAAACGTCTCAACATGGGGTAACCTGGTAAATGCAAGGATATCCAGAGAAACTAACCTGTAATGCCCGACGTCGTACGGCTTAAATTTCCAACCAAAACAATAAACCTACATATATTTCTCGAGTGAGGGCCTCGGGGAAAAACAGTCCACCAGCAGAATCCTGCCACATACAGGTAATAAATTGGAGCAATATGCAAGAGGTGGGAAAAATTGACGACGTCTGGTGACTAAAAAGCAACCATATGACACTACAGGAAAGCATCCCTCGGCACCTAAAATTCGCACCCGAGAATACGATGGATTCTCGGACGTAGCGTTAATATCTCAGCGCTTTTATTGCAACTGTTCATGTGGAGACTATGAAGTATCCACAAGGCCCCTAGCACGGGCTCAAGCGGAATTAGATAGCATAGCCCATTGTCACAGTAGAGGTCGCAGACCATATTAGGTAATCTATAGCAGATTACTGTCTACATGCATTGCTTATATTTCTTTTTGACTATTTGAATTGACCAACCAGTGCTTTAAAACTGGGAGATATTCCTTTTGTTTTGAAAATCTGTTTGCCTGTCAGGAATTGAAAGATCGTTTACGTATCATACAGTGTGAACGGGCTATTCAAGAGATGCATAAAATAAAATCAACAAATTTTTAGAAAGAGACCAGCAGGATTGCATATGATTGTGCGTTTCTTTTGCTTTGGTTTTAGCGCTAATAATATAACGTGAGTAATTCTTTTTTTATCGCGAACTATGGTGGGCGATTGGCTACTGAATGTTGGATCTGATGCTACAGAAAACGATATTGTCACATATTCTAGTGTATGTGTTCGTAGTATAACCGGTAAGCAAATAACACATGACCGTGGAGGGTTCAATGCATTCAAACTATGTTAGGTTATAATTTCTACAGATGGCGTTTCGATAAATGATGTCCGAAGTTATTGAGCACGATACGTTGGCCACGTTGACCAGAGGAAGTTTTCCAGACAAATGAAGACGTATGCATCGTCAAATTTCCAAACTCAGTATGTTGATCATTCACTCTACATGAACATTTCATACGATAAATTCGCCACGTAACATCCTAGCCCTTTTGGTTCCAGATTATTCGCTAGTCTCGAAACCAAGAAACGTGAGACAGAATTCTCATTTGAAATTTGTCTCCATGATCAACTCATGATTTCTTTCACGTCAAAAACTTCAAGTTCAGCCACCTTGAATGAAACTGACCGACACAGAATGCACCAGTGAAATAGTATGGAAAAAGGGTCCACAACATATTCCCTTCGACTCACTAAGTGTGTTTTTTCAACTCATCAACTATTTTTTTCTTAAAGAAATGCTCATACACATTCATATCATGTGAATATTAAATATTTTTAAATAGGCTTCGTTGATAATGACTGTGTTTGCAAAATGATTTTTGGGTAGAAGTGGTTGAAGGGAAGAAATTCTCATCTAACGTAATGGGAGATAACTTTTTTGTCAAGCACACGAGTGGCCTGACTTCTTTAATCCACATTCGACAGCTTTACCAGAGATTCCGGATCGATAAACAATAACACTGCGCCAACCAATCAGATGAAATCTATTGTCAGTTGTCGCCACTGTGCGACTCGGGTAAATTCAGGCCGTATATTCAAAATGACTGTTCCACACTCCTCTTCAATGTCAGGAAAGCTGTTTATATAGTTTGTAGATTGTATCTAAAGTGTCGAATTTGCTCGATTCCCCAGAGTAGACAGCAAAGTAGGTTATATCACTGTGCAATAAGTGAGATTACCTGCTCATTGTATTGAAGAATTTGGCTTGGATTGAATGTGAGAGGTGTGAAAAGTTCACAAGCGGGCGACGTCTGGCTACTAAATAGCAACCAATATGTCACCACGGTAAAGCCTTTCTCGGCATCTCAAATTTAGACTGATGCCTCGGGGGCGAAATGCTTTCAAAAAATTGAGGTCTACCTGGGGTTGGGGGGGGGGGAGAGGAATAATTCTTCAGTCAGTATTTTTCACTCAAGCTGACCACACAAACATACGTAATCAATCGCGTTTTATATAGGCAGATAGGGACGATCGTTATCAGTAATTTTAGTGTATAAACATTAGTAAGATTATTGCTAGCCACAAGGCCCCACTAACAATGTCAAATATACATAAAGCGATAATGTCATTGAAGTCACACGATGATCTTTCTCTCGGTGGAGCAAGCTTGATCGATGTAGTCCCCTATCGATCAGATTGATTCCCTGTCGGAGACGGCGGGACACATGGCGTGAAAAGCGATATATAAATTGCAGGAATTAGCTCAATTCGTAGCCACACTGGTCGTGTTTCAGCACTCACACCTATGTAATTTGGATGCCATGACTGTCCTCGTGAAATACTCATTCCAATGACGAACGATGCAGGGACACGAACAACACGCTTCGTACAATCGATTGGTGTTTTTCATTTTGATTCCAAGACCATATTTACGAATGCGTACTTCATAAGAGAGTTATCTAGAATTTTTTTTGGGTCACGTACCATTTTGATGATGTATCAGCTATCACTATTAGCTCACATCAGCGTCGGCATGAGCTTCTGTTCCATAGCATGCACACGCAAGCCCCAAATGAAGCAATTTCCACGTAATGAGTACCAGGTCAGGTCCGTTTACGTAATTTGTGTGAATTTGTCGAAAATAACTCCACTTCACCCACATATCCGAACTCTTCCTGCTTTTTCTTGCGGGATACTTGAGCATTATTTCTGTTCTAGCAGTTATAAGTTTGGATCAAGTGTCATAATCAGGTTTGCCAACGGAAATACAAGGTAAAAGATGCATATGAATCTCGGCATGTTGGTCTAAAGAACATCTATACACATAGCTCGATAAACCACGAGAAACAAAAGGATAATCCCATCCAAAATAGGTGCATGCCATGTTTGCTGGAGAAATGGAGACCGGTGCATTTAAATATCGAAATTATTAAAATCTTAAAATAACATTAGAAGCTGGGAATCCCACCTAAAATGTCATCTAGCTGACGAAAAATCCCTCGAATATTCCTTCGAAAGAAATTTGGATTGGAGGTTTTCTGTTCTCATTTAACATCTGACATTTGCACAGATCTCTTGTGCCAGGAATCGGCATGATGAAGGACCTTTTTGTGATTAACTTCAATCGATAGTATGTTAATATTTTTCTTAGCATGCTTGGGTGCAAATTCTGGCTGAACCCTAATAACCCACTGAGATCCATGTTATTTCCTAGATTTTATTTTCGATACGAAAATGATTTATATAAAACACTACGTGCTCAAATATCAACTAGTAATCAATACAAGACTGTTCTTTATGGGGCTTACCATCAGCTGTTTTGCCTGTGTAAGGTAAGGAAAAGGCAGCATATAAAGTTGACAAATCAGGTCAGTGTTGTCTAAATTGCGTTACCACGCACAATGAAAATGAAAACACACACACGCTGGAATGTACAGTATATAAGTAAGTAAATGATGCCAATCCAAATAGGAGAGATGTGGCTCTGATAATCCCTTTAGATTAAGTGGCCCGCGACAAACGAAGATTACCGATAAACTCGGTGAGTCCGGGAAGTACGATCACAGCTGTAAAACCATACGTCAGAGAGACACGCGAGAACTGGTAACTGGTAAATATTGATTATCACTACCTGGCCTGGGCGGGCCGAAATGGCTCCCCCTACCAAACTTTCTGTGCTATCTCCGGATTGACAAAAAATAGATAGCTGAAACTCATTGACTTTATAGTTTATCATATTGGGGACATTTTGAGCTTAATTGCGTAACCCCCGAAGCAGAGGATCGTGGGTAAATTCAAAATAGCGGCTACGTGGGGTGCCAGAAAAGTGATGTTTCTGCAATATTTCTTCAAAATATCTGCTTTTCCGCGATGAAAATTGGACAAAACTATTTTATTTCACATTACATTAATATTTACTAATTTATCATGCAGTTTTGCGGAGAAATTGCATAAATAAAAAAATCGAAAAATCCGACCGAAAAATCGACCAAAAAATGTCGTTTTTAAAAATTAAAAATGGATTTTTTTCACATATTCTGGTAAAGCTTGACCCAAGCTGGTATAGTGTGTAAGTTTCAGCCCCCTAGCTCAAGGGATAAGAAAAATAATTAGTGAGACCATTTCGGTCCCCCCCCCCCACCTGACCAGGACAGGTCCCAAAAAGCCTAGGACAGATAGGGTTAATGATTTATTATGCATCTTCAGAAGTCCATCTAAGTCCTAAATCATCGAATTTATCTGGATCGAGTTCGTGATCATTGCATCTGTTATACACATTTCGTTTATTTCATCCCGCGAGGTCGTGTTAAGTTTGATATCCTTAGACCGCGAATTCTGGTTTGACAGGTTGTTAGCCAACCAGGAGTTTCAAAACTCAAACATCCCAAAAACCCCTCAAATTTTCATATACAGAAGTGCTATAATTAACCAAGCCAGTGTATGGATCCCAAGGAATCTATCGATACATTGACTCGCGAGGATGCGAATAGGATATAAATATACTGGTGACTTATCGGAGGCAATTTCATGCAGATTCACTTACCGCCCGCGCTGTCTGGGACCCGCATGAATGTGTCGTCCATAATTTAATACTACGAATGTTCGTAACGGCATACTCGTGTCTTTAGTAGAATGTCATAAGGCAACTTACAATGACAGAAACTGATCACGCGATATCGATTGTGCATTTATCGTTCACCATACAGACTGTCATAATTTGCTTGCTGATGCGAGACGATAGTACATTTACCAATCTTACGGTTCACAATTCCCCAATTCGAGACAGTCAAGCAGCCAGCTCACAAAAGTTCTCTTAACGCCATCGTGAGATACGAAGGTTCTTTGTTGTTTTCAGGCCAAAAGTTTTTGCTAACAGAGTCTTAATGATGGATGCCTTCAGCGATATTCTCAAAAGGAAGCTGATCCGCAAATGTTTATCTTCGAAGCTAGTACCCGTGGTCGTTCCCCAGTAGACTGGTAATTGAATAGGGAAGGTTTGTGTGAGGTACTTTTTATGCAAGTGACAGGACGTTTATTACCTCTCCCTTATAGTCAAAGGTTATTTTTCATGTCAGTCTCCATGTAATCACTTTTGAATTACGGTCATATTGCAGATTCGATCGTAGCTTATTAAGCTTGTATGACATATGTAGATGCATTTAGTAGGCTGTTTATATGTAGAGAGGATTGAGAGGGGATTAATGACAACATCATAAAGCACAGAACACATGTCGAACATGAGTTCAGCAACTAGAACTCGCCTCATGTTCGTCATTTGATCACCTTCTTCGCCAAGACGTTTCCGATGTTTTGGTGTTCAATGTTGTAGCTCCTTTAATATACAAGTGAGAAATGACAACATTGTAGTCAAAACCTGCGGCAGTGGTGATAATACAGTGAAAGACATATCAGCGGAGGTAGTGGTAATTGTAGAAAAAAAGCGCCATCTGCCTGTGTTTTTATGCCGAGGGAAGTAATTTTCAACTTGTAACCCACAATTGTAGGGATTGCGTAATAGTTCTGATACCATATAGATATATTCACTTTCCCCATTCAAAATCCGACGATTTGACAGACGAACTCACCATGATCGCTTTGGCAATGTTTTGGTACAAGTATCGTGTATGCCAAGTTTCAAAACATTCGGTTCAGTCGTTACTTTTTGCAAATCAAGAAGGCTTTCAAATATTTGGAAATACAAACAAATTTCGAGGATTTAGTCATAGCGCGAAAATCTGCGCTCTTCAGTCTCCCTTCTCGCTTAATTTGCCGATCAAAATGGAAAATTTATATTTCCTTCAAAGTTATTTTTCAATAAATTTAGTATCAGATCTATCACCTCGATCTGTGAAACTACGGAATGGGATTTGAGGCTTTATCGAACTGTCCAAGAGGCATAATGACACTTTTTCACTATTCAAATTGAGGCCTGTTACAGTCTTGATATTCGATTAAAATAATTAATTAGGTTTCTGCATTTACGTTCGTTATGATCTGCGAACTAAATTCCTTGCCACTATTTTCCACGCAGCAAGTCAATACCAAGACATGGTTTGCTTCTTCTATATAAATGATTAACTATTTCATTCTTAAGAAATATCATCTCATCTGACATTTTCGGCCAAGCCTTTTCGAAGGTTGCTAATTTTATGAATTTCTTTTCTTTAAAATCAAATTCTGCAAACAAGAAACATTTCTAGTCAGTATCTATGGATATCTTCCTATACTCAATTCGCGAATATGTTTGTCACTAAGTCATTCCGAAGGTGATTCAAGTGCGAAGTCAATGTGAAAGGTATCTAAGTATCAAAATCAAACTCAAAAACCCCTCCAGGAAAACAAAGGCCCTAGCTTTTGGCCACGAGGTCAACTAGATCGTTTTTATGGCCAGTATCTGCTATATATGACGTAATTCCATACGTAAAACTGATTGACAAAGTAACGTATAGAATTTTGTATAGAACCAGTAAATTCTAGCAGAAATGGGCTCTGACTTGAGAGAATGATGTCAAATGCAATATGTTTCTGCGCATTGTCTGCTGATATTGAATTTACTGAAGTGATTTATGCTATTCTAAAGGGATTGTGAGTGCGGGAGAGGACGGGAACATCAATACCAGCGAATCAAGGCCCTGGCTTGCTAGAATGAGGATAGAGAGGCTGTGTTCCGAAAGAGAATCATTCAAAATAGCTATTTGCCAAATGTCATGCTTGTAACCGAAAGTGCACAATATAACTGCACGACTGCGAGGTATTGTTCGCGCACAGGGGTGTCTAACTCATTAAATACTACATAGTCATTTCTGTCTCTTCCAAGCGGGCTACCATTTGAAATTGTCCGGTAATGAGTGAGTCCATCTGAATCCTTTCGTCGGCAAAATAAGCATTCAAGATTCAATATTTTGTTGTACAAACACCAGTCAAAGGCAGAGTACAAAATTTTAAGAGGAATACAACAAGAGAAACAATTGAACAGGGACATGAATATTAATATTTATATATATGTTATATCTGAGAGATATGTTATATCTGAGTGTTACCGTTGATATTAGAACCTTGATTTTCAGCGTTCAGCGTGCGTAGGAGTCCTAATGCCTACCCTACTTCTTATGTCCTGTGACGTTATTCACACTGGGCATGAAGGTGCATTAGGGGACTGTTGCCAGCATGTTTCGAGCTGACCTACTTTTGATGAAAATTTCTGTTGATTTTTGATTAAAATCACTGGTGATTCTAACTTGGGCCGTGCCCATCTTAATATTGGCAGGATTTCAACTGGGGGTCCAAGAGTCCAGTGCGTGTCGGAGTCCTAATGCCTACCCTACTTCGCAGGTCCTTTGACGTTATTCACACTATTCTCATGTATAATAAATCCAATCCGGAAATTAACGAAGCAATAATTCATTCCACCGAATATAGTTGCAAATGATTTCAAACGCGCTTGAATGCAGTGTTGTCATGTGAGATTGGAGGTTGAAAAGAAAAATGTGGCAGAGATCACACTCTCTTAGCGCAAGCGCATTTCAAAAAATCACAACAAAAACAACAAGAACAAGAACAACAACGCGAGCCTCCCGTAGACCTGCGTGCCGCAGGTAATAAATAGGACTTCTTGAATTTTCAGCAGCGTGGCGTTCGATATCTGCGATGGACGTTATCTCTCAAACTATGATTTGAGATAGTATTATTTGTTCAAACGATCGAGTGATTACACCAACTTGAAAACGCCCACGACCAAGAACATATGACAATTTGGGTTGTAGATTTTGACGATGGAAATTGTCAACCTCTAGTCGGATAAGAAGAGTAGTGTGTTCGGAATCCGAACTTGCATTCTGGTAATATTTTTCCGGCTTGTGTCTTTTCTTCTATCTAACGGTCACATAGTTCATCAGTTTCCATCAGGTGATTTGATATAGATACTACTTCATTTGTAAATTTGTATCTAATACCGTTCGAAGTGGTATGCCCTCTGCAATGGAGCGCCAATGCGGTTCTGACCATGTCATTACAGATCGATAAATAAGTACTGAACGACAAGTTTATTAGCACTCTCCTAGCAGGTTAGTACGGTTAATGAAATTGAGATGGACGAACTGGTATATATATTCAATGAGCCAGACGAACACTTGACCAGTACTACTGACTGTGATCGATCTGTCTTTCGATTCCCATGTTAATTTGTAGCCTCAATGTGATTTCCCTAACTGTATAATTCAAAGCCTGCTAATTTAGAAATAGCAGACTTCATTCAGTAGTCGAGACATTCTCGTCGTTGATTTCTATATAATGAGCTGAAGGGTAAACACACATTGTAGGACATCGCTTTAATCACAATGCGTTAAAACAGTATTCCTAAGTAAGAAATGAACTTGGGTCAGGTACTCAATGAATAGATAGAGGTAATCTTTCTAGATTAGTCAATTCTGATTTGGAGTTTCAATCGCGGTGTCTTTGCTATATAACTATGCAGTGCCGCTTGTAACACAGTATACACAATTGCCCCTGGGACATAAACAAACAATCCTTTCATAGTCATGCTAAGGTTTCCCGCAATTCTCATAAATTATATGTTTTCTCGTAATTGTTGTTATCTGATTTCATGTATACAAAAAATATATATGAAATCAGATAACACCATCCTGCCTTTCCTCTTGCACAATCATCATAGCTCTCCCGTTGTCTCTCGACATTCTCGCTCAGAAGTGATCTCCAAGATTATGGTTAAATTGGAATGATATGCAAGAAGTGGGAAAAATTGCGACGTCTGGTGATTAAAAAGCAACCGCATGACACTACAGGAAAGCATCCCTCGGCATCTAACATTCATACCCGAGAATACGGTGGAGTCTCGGACGGAGCCTTAGTATCTCAGCCGCGCTTTTATTGCAGATGTTCATGTGGAGAGCACAAAGTATCCACACGGCCCCTAGCACCGGCTTAAGCGGAATTAGATACGCTAGCTCGGGAGCTGTGATGACAGATCAGCTCAAACAACTCCTCTGATATTAATGGATGAGCATCGTGGACGTCGGACAGAGTAAACGTCTCAACATGGGGTAACCTGGTAAATGCAAGGATATCCAGAGAAGCTAACCTGTAATGCCCGACGTCGTACGGCTTAAATTTCCAACCAAAACAATAAACCTACATATATTTGTCGAGTGACATGTACAGAGGGAGGGCCTCGGGGACTAACAGTCCACCAGCAGAATCCTACCACATACAGGTAATAAATTGGAGCAATATGCAAGAGGTGGGAAAAATTGACGACGTCTGGTGACTAAAAAGCAACCATATGACACTACAGGAAAGCATCCCTCGGCACCTAAAATTCATACCCGAGAATACGGTGGATTCTCGGACGTAGCCTTAATATCTCAGCGCTTTTATTGCAGCTTTTCATGTGGAGACTATGAAGTATCCACACGGCCCCTAGCACGGGCTCAAGCGGAATTAGATAGCCTAGCCCATTGTCACAGTAGAGTTGACGACGTCTGGAGACTAAAAAGCAACCATATGACACTACAGGAAAGCATCCCTCGGCACCTAAAATTCATACCCGAGAATACGGTGGATTCTCGGACGTAGCCTTAATATCTCAGCGCTTTTATTGCAGCTTTTCATGTGGAGACTATGAAGTATCCACACGGCCCCTAGCACGGGCTCAAGCGGAATTAGATAGCCTAGCCCATTGTCACAGTAGAGGTCGCAGACCATATTAGGTAATCTATAACAGATTACTGTCTACATGCATTGCTTATATTTCTTTTTGACTATTTGAATTGACCAACCAGTGCTTTAAAACTGGGAGATATTCCTTGTGTTTTGAAAATCTGTTTGCCTGTCAGGAATTGAAAGATCGTTTACGTATCATACAGTGTGAACGGGCTATTCAAGAGTTGCATAAAATAAAATCAACAACTTTTTAGAAAGAAACCAGCAGGATTGCAAATGCTCGTGTGTTTCTTTTGCTTTGGTTTTAGTGCTAATAAGATAACGTGGATAATGTTTTTTTTTATCACGAACTATGGTGGGTGAATGGCTATTGAATGTTGGATCTGATGCTACAGGAAACGATATTTTCACATATTCTTGTGTATGTGTTCGTAGTATAACCAGTAAGCAAATAACACATGACCGTGGATGGTTCAATGCATTTAAACTATGTTAGGTTATAATTTCTACAGATGGCGTTTCGATAAATGGTGTCCGAAGTTATTGAGCACGAGACGTTGGCCACGTTGACCAGAGGAAGTTTTCCAGACGTATGCATCATCAAATTTCCAAACTCAGTATGTTGATCATTCACTCTACATGAACATTTCATACGATAAATTCGCCACGTAACATCCCAGCCCTTTTGGTTCCAGATTATTCGCTAGTCTCGAAACCAAGAAACGCGAGACAGAATTCTCATTTGAAATTTGTCTCCAGGATCAACTCGGGATTTCGTTCCCGCCGAAAAACTTCAAGTTCAGCCACCTTGAATGAAACTGACGGACATAGAATGCACCAGTGAAATAGTATGGAAAAAGGGTCCACAACATACTCCCTTCGACTCACTAAGTGTGTTTTTATCTGAAAGAAATGCTCATACACATTCACATCATGTGAATATTAAATATCTTTAATTAGGCTTCGTTGATAATGACTGTGTTTGCAAACTGATTTTTGGGTAGAAGTGGTTGAAGGCAAGAAATTCTCATCTAACGTAATGGGAGATAACTTTCTTGTCATGTGCACGAGTGGCCTGACTTCTTAAATCCACATTCGACAGCTTTACCAGAGATTCCAGATCGATAAACAATAACATTGCGCCAACCAATCAGATGAAATCTATTGTCACTTGTCACCATTGTGCGACTCAGGTAAATTCAGGCCGTATTTATTCAAAATGACTGTTCCACACTCCACTTCAATGTCAGGAAAGCTGTTTATATAGTTTGTAGATTGTATCTAAAGTGTCGAATTTGCTCGATTCCCCAGAGTAGACGGCAAAGTAGGTTTTTATCACTGTGCAATAAATGAGATTCCCTGCTCATTGTATTGAAGAAGTTGGATTGGATTGAAGGTGAGAGGTGGGGAAAGTTCACAAGCGGACGACGTCTGGCTACTAAATAGCAACCAATATGTCACCACGGTAAAGCCTCTCTCGGCATCTCACATTTAGACTTATTACAAGCGTCTGGTCCGTCATTCATTATTCAGCCGTCGTCCATTAGAGAATATCCGCGTCCATAATCCAAAGACCTATTCCATATTCCATATAACAGTATTAGCACCAAATTCAAAAAGACAATCATGGTATACATAGTATGCCTCGGGGGCGAATCCTTTAAAACAATTGGGGTCTACCTGGGTGGGGGGAGGAGTAATTCTTCACTGAGTATTTTTCACTCAAAATGACCACACAAACATGTATAATAAATCGCGGTTATGTATATACTCCTTATGAGCAATTTCAGTGTGTAAACATTAGTAAGATTGTTGCTAGCCACAAGGCTCCACTAGCAATGCCAAATATACATAAAGCGATATAACGTCATTGAAGTCACGCGATGATCTTTCTCTCGGTGGAACAAGCCTGATCGATGTAGTCCCCTATCGATAAGATTGATTCCCTGTCGGAGAGGGCGGGACACATGGCGTGAACAGCGAGATATAAATTACAGGAATTAGCTCAATTCGTAGCCAGTCTGGTCGTGTTTCAGCACTCACATCTATGTAATTTGGATGCCATGACTGTCCTCGGGAAATACTCATTCCAACGACGAACGATGCAGGGTCACGAACAACACGCTTCGTACAATCGATTTGTGTTTTTCATTTTGATTCCAAGACCATATTTACGAATGCGTATTTCATAAGAGAGTTATTTAGAATTTTTTGGGGTCACGTACGATTTTGATGATGTAGCCGCTATCACTGTTAGCTCATATCAGCGTCGGCATGAGCCTCTGTTCCATGGCATGCACACGCAAGCCCCAAATGAAGCAATTTCCAGGTAATGAGTACCAGCTCAGGTCCGTTTACGTAATTTGTGTAAATTTGTCGAAAATACCAACTCCACTTCACCCACATATCCGAATTCTTCCTGCTTTTTCTTGCGGGATACTTGAGCATTATTTCTGTTCTAGCAGTTACAAGTTTAGATCAAGTGTCATAATCAGGTTTTCCAACGGAAATACAAGGTAAAAGATGCATATGAATCTCCGCATGTTGGTCTAAAGAACATCTATACACATAGCTCGATAAACCACGAGAAACAAAAGGATAATCCCATCCAAAATAGGTGCATGCCATGTTTGCTGGAGAAATGGAGACCGGTGCATTTAAATATCGAAATTATTAAAATCTTAAAATAACATTAGAAGCTGGGAATCCCACCTAAAATGTCATCTAGCTGACG
This sequence comes from Hanleya hanleyi, assembly GCA_036873755.1. NCBI lineage: Eukaryota > Metazoa > Mollusca > Polyplacophora > Lepidopleurida > Hanleyidae > Hanleya > Hanleya hanleyi. The sequence goes on along the minus strand of JAVTVY010029070.1, from coordinate 65,483 downwards.
AAAAATCCCTCGAATATTCCTTCGAAAGAAATTTGGATTGGAGGTTTCCTGTTCTCATTTAGCATCTGACATTTGCATAGATCTCTTTTGCCAGGAAGCGGCATGATGAAGGACCTTTTTGTGATTAATTTCAATCGATAGTATGTTAATATTTTTCTTAGCATGCTTGGGTGCAAATTCTGGCTGAACCCTAATAACCCACTGAGATCCATGTTATTTCCTAGATTTTATTTTCGATACGAAAATGATTTATATAAAACACTACGTGCTCAAATATCAACTAGTAATCAATACAAGACTGTTCTTTATGGGGCTTACCATCAGCTGTTTTGCCTGTGTAAGGTAAGGAAAAGGCAGCATATAAAGTTAACAAATCAGGTCAGTGTTGTCTAAATTGCGTTACCACGCATAATGAAAATAAAAAAAAAACACACGCTGGGATGTACAGTATATAAGTAAGTAAATGATGCCAATCCAAATAGGAGAGATGTGGCTCTGATAATCCCTTTAGATTAAGTGGGCCGCGATAAACGAAGATTACCGATAAACTCGGTGAGTCCGGGAAGTACGATCACAGCTGTAAAACCATACGTCAGAGAGACACGCGAGAACTGGTAACTGGTAAATATTGATTATCACTACCTGGCCTGGGCGGGCCGAAATGGCTCCCCCTACCAAACTTTCTGCGCTATCTCCGGAATGACAAAAAATAGATAGCTGAAACTCCTTGACTTTATAGTTTATCATATTGGGGACATTTTGAGCTTATTTGCGTAACCCCCGAAGCAGAGGATCATGGGTAAATTCAAAATAGCGGCTACGTGGGGTGCCAGAAAAGTGATGTTTCTGCAATATTTCTTCAAAATATCTGCTTTTCCGCGATGAAAATTGGACAAAACTATTTTATTTCACATTACATTAATATTTACTAATTTATCATGCAGTTTTGCGGAGAAATTGCATAAATAAAAAAATCGAAAAATCCGACCGAAAAATCGACCAAAAAATGTCGTTTTTAAAAATTCAAAATGGATTTTTTTCACATTTTCTGGTAAAGCTTGACCCAAGGGTATAGTGTGTAAGTTTCAGCCCCCTAGCTCAAGGGATAAGAAAAATAATTAGTGGAACCATTTCGGTCCCCCCCCCCACCAGGCCAGGACAGGTCCCAAAAAGCCTAGGACAGATAGGGTTAATGATTTATTATGCATCTTCAGAAGTCCATCTAAGTCCTAAATCATCGAATTTATCTGGATCGAGTTCGTGATCATTGCATCTGTTATACACATTTCGTTTATTTCATCCCGCGAGGTCGTTTTAAGTTTGATATCCTTAGACCGGGAATTCTGGTTTGACAGGTTGTTAGCCAACCAGGAGTTTCAAAACTCAAACATCGCAAAAACCCCTCAAATATTCATATACAGAAGTGCTATAATTAACCTAGCCAGTGTATGGATCCCAAGGAATCTATCGATACATTGACTCGCGAGGATGCGAATAGGATATAAATATACTGGTGACTTATCGGAGGCAATTTCATGCAGATTCACTTACCGCCCGCGCTGTCTGGGACCCGCATGAATGTGTCGTCCATAATTTAATACTACGAATGTTCGTAACGGCATACTCGTGTCTTTAGTAGAATGTCATAAGGCAACTTACAATGACAGAAACTGCACTTATCGTTCACCATACAGACTGTCATAATTTGCTTGCTGATGCGAGACGATAGTATATTTACCAATCTTACGGTTCACTATCCCCCAATTCGAGACAGTCGAGCAGCCAGCTGACAAAAGTTCACTTAACGCCATCGTGAGATACGAAAGTTCTTTGCTGTTTTCAGGCCAAAAGTTTTTGCTAACAGAGTCTTAATGATGGATGCCTTCAGCGATATTCTCAAAAGGAAACTGATCCGCAAATGTTTATCTTCGAAGCTAGTACCCGTGGTCGTTCCCCATTAGACTGGTAATTGAATAGGGAAGGTTTGTGTGAGGTACTTTTTATGTAAGTGACAGGACGTTTATTACCTCTCCCTTATAGTCAAAGGTTATTTTTCATGTCAGTCTCCATGATCACTTTTGAATTACGGTCATATTGCAGATTCGATCGTAGCTTATTAAGCTTGTATGACATATGTAGATGCATTTGGTAGCCTAAGGCTGTTTATATGCAGAGAGGATTGAGAGGGGATTAATGACAACATCATAAAGCACAGAACACATGTCGAACATGAGTTCAGCAACTAGAACTGGCCTCATGCTCGTCATTTGATCACCTTCTTCGCCAAGACGTTTCCGATGTTTTGGTGTTCAATGTTGTAGCTCCTTTAATATATAAATAGGACTTCTTGAATTTTTAACAGCGTGGCGTTCGATATCTGCGATGGGCGTTATCTCTCAAACTATGATTTGAGATAGTATTATTTGTTCAAACGATCGAGTGATTACACCAACTTGAAAACGCCCACGACCAAGAACTTATGACAATTTGGGTTGTAGATTTTGACGATGGAAATTGTCAACCTCTAGTCGGATAAGAAGAGTAGTGTGTTCGGAATACGAACTTGCATTCTGGTAATATTTTTCCGGCTTGGGTCTTTTCTTCTATCTAACGGTCACATAGTTCATCAATTTCCATCAGGTGATTTGATATAGATACTACTTCATTTGTAAATTTGTATCTAATACCGTTCGAAGTGGTATGCCCTCTGCAATGGAGCGCCAATGCGGTTCTGACCATGTAGTCATTACAGATCGATAAATAAGTACTGAACGACAAGTTTATTAGCACTCTCCTAGCAGGTTAGTACGCTTAATGAAATTGAGATGGGCGAACTGGTATATATATTCAATGAGCCAGACGAACACTTGACCAGTACTACTGACTGTGATCGATCTGTCTTTCGATTCCCATGTTAATTTGTAGCCTCAATGTGATTTCCCTAACTGTATAATTCAAAGCCTGCTAATTTAGAAATAGCAGACTTCATTCAGTAGTCGAGACATTCTCGTCGTTGATTTCTATATAATGAGCTGAAGGGTAAACACATATTGTAGGACATCGCTTTAATCACAATGCGTTAAAACAGTATTCCTAAGTAAGAAATGAACTTGGGTCAGGTACTCAATGAATAGATAGAGGTAATCTTTCTAGATTAGTCAATTCTGATTTGGAGTTTCAATCGCGGTGTCTTTGCTATATAACTATGCAGTGCCGCTTGTAACACAGTATACACAATTGCCCCTGGGACATAAACAAACAATCCTTTCATAGTCATGCTAAGGTTTCCCGCAATTCTCATAAATTATATGTTTTCTCGTAATTGTTGTTATCTGATTTCATGTATACAAAAAATATATATGAAATCAGATAACACCATCCTGCCTTTCCTCTTGCACAATCATCATAGCTCTCCCATTGTCTCTCGACATTCTCGCTCAGAAGTGATCCCCAAGATTATGGTTAAATTGGAATGATATGCAAGAAGTGGGAAAAATTGGCGACGTCTGATGATTAAAAAGCAACCGCATGACATTACAGGAAAGCATCCCTCGGCATCTAACATTCATACCCGAGAATACGGTGGAGTCTCGGACGGAGCCTTAGTATCTCAGCCGCGCTTTTATTGCAGATGTTCATGTGGAGAGTACAAAGTATCCACACGGTCCCTAGCACCGGCTTAAGCGGAATTAGATACGCTAGCTCGGGAGCTGTGATGACAGATCAGCTCAAACAACTCCTCTGATATTAATGGATGAGCATCGTGGACGTCGGACAGAGTAAACGTCTCAACATGGGGTAACCTGGTAAATGCAAGGATATCCAGAGAAACTAACCTGTAATGCCCGACGTCGTACGGCTTAAATTTCCAACCAAAACAATAAACCTACATATATTTGTCGAGTGACATTTACAGAGGGAGGGCCTCGGGGACTAACAGTCCACCAGCAGAATCCTACCACATACAGGTAATAAATTGGAGCAATATGCAAGAGGTGGGAAAAATTGACGACGTATGGTGACTAAAAAGCAACCATATGACACTACAGGAAAGCATCCCTCGGCACCTAAAATTCATACCCGCGAATACGGTGGATTCTCGGACGTAGCCTTAATATCTCAGCGCTTTTATTGCAGCTTTTCATGTGGAGACTATGAAGTATCCACACGGCCCCTAGCACGGGCTCAAGCGGAATTAGGTAGCCTATCCCATTGTCACAGTAGAGGTCGCAGACCATATTAGGTAATCTATAACAGATTACTGTCTACATGCATTGCTTATATTTCTTTTTGACTATTTGAATTGACCAACCAGTGCTTTAAAACTGGGAGATATTCCTTGTGTTTTGAAAATCTGTTTGCCTGTCAGGAATTGAAAGATCGTTTACGTATCATACAGTGTGAACGGGCTATTCAAGAGGTGCATAAAATAAAATCAACAACTTTTTAGAAAGAAACCAGCAGGATTGCAAATGCTCGTGTGTTTCTTTTGCTTTGGTTTTAGTGCTAATAAGATAACGTGGATAATGTTTTTTTTTATCACGAACTATGGTGGGTGAATGGCTATTGAATGTTGGATCTGATGCTACAGGAAACGATATTTTCACATATTCTAGTGTATGTGTTCGTAGTATAACCGGTAAGCAAATAACACATGACCGTGGAGGGTTCAATGCATTCAAACTATGTTAGGTTATAATTTCTACAGATGGCGTTTCGATAAATGGTGTCCGAAGTTATTGAGCACGAGACGTTGGCCACGTTGACCAGAGGAAGTTTTCCAGACGTATGCATCATCAAATTTCCAAACTCAGTATGTTGATCATTCACTCTACATGAACATTTCATATATGGAAGACGGTAGCGGCCACTCGCCTTCTCGCATACTCGCCCTGTAATTTGCTGACACGAGAAGTCGAGAAGTCGAGAACGCGAGGCGAGAATTCGAGATTGCGAGGCGAGAAGTCGAGAACGCGAGGCGAGAAGTCGAGAAGTCGAGGCGAGAAGTCGAGATTGCGAGGCGAGAAGTCGAGATTGCGAGGCGAGAAGTCGAGAACGCGAGGCGAGAAGTCGAGATTGCGAGGCGAGATCTTGTTCGACTTCTCGCCTTCTCGTCTTTGCTTTGTAGCAAAAAGGCGAGAAGTCGAGAAGGCGAGCATGCGAGAATGGGCGGATTCTCGCGTTCTCGACTTCTCGCCTTCTCGTCCTTTAAAAAAAAGGGCGAGAAGGCGAGAAGGCGAGCATGCGAGAATGGACGGATTCTCGCGTTCTCGCGTTCTCGCGTTCTCGCCCTTTTCAAAAAGGCGAGAAGTCGAGAAGGCGAGCATGCGAGAATGGACGGATTCTCGCGTTCTCGCCTTCTCGCCTTCTCGCCCTTTTAAAAAAGGCGAGAAGTCGAGAAGGCGAGCATGCGAGAATGGACGGATTCTCGCCTTCTCGACTTCTCGCGTTCTCGCCCTTTTCAGATTAGGCGAGAAGGCGAGAACATTCTCGACTTCTCGCCTTCCGGTCTCTTCGATCATGCGTATAAGAGACCGGAAGGCGAGAAGCCGAGAATGTTCTCGCCTTCTCGCCTTCTCGCCTCCTCGCCTAATCTGAAAAGGGCGAGAACGCGAGAACGCGAGAATCCGTCCATTCTCGCATGCTCGCCTTCTCGACTTCTCGCCTTTTTGAAAAGGGCGAGAAGGCGAGAATCCGTCCATTCTCGCATGCTCGCCTTCTCGACTTCTCGCCTTTTTTAAAAGGGCGAGAAGGCGAGAAGTCGCGAACGCGAGAATCCGTCCATTCTCGCATGCTCGCCTTCTCGAATTCTCGCCTTTTTTAAAATGGAGAGAACGCGAGAACGCGAGAATCCGTCCATTCTCGCATGCTCGCCTTCTCGCCTTCTCGCCCTTTTTTTAAAGGGCGAGAAGGCGAGAAGTCGAGAACGCGAGAATCCGTCCATTCTCGCATGCTCGCCTTCTCGCCTTTTTGCTACAAAGCAAAGACGAGAAGGCGAGAAGTCGAAAAAGATCTCGCCTTCTCGCCTCGCAATCTCGACTTCTCGCCTCGCGTTCTCGACTTCTCGCCTCGACTTCTCGACTTCTCGCCTCGCGTTCTGGACTTCTCGCCTCGCAATCTCGACTTCTCGCCTCGACTTCTCGACTTCTCGCCTCGCAATCTCGACTTCTCGCCTCGCGTTCTCGACTTCTCGACTTCTCGTGTCAGCAAATTACAGGGCGAGTATGCGAGAAGGCGAGTGGCCGCTACCGTCTTCCATATTCATACGATAAATTCGCCACGTAACATCCCAGCCCTTTTGGTTCCAGATTATTCGCTAGTCTCGAAACCAAGAAACGCGAGACCGAATTCTCATTTGAAATTTGTCTCCAGGATCAACTCGGGATTTCGTTCCCGCCGAAAAACTTCAAGTTCAGCCACCTAGAATGAAACTGACCGACATAGAATGCACCAGTGAAATAGTATGGAAAAAGGGTCCACAACATACTCCCTTCGACTCACTAAGTGTGTTTTTATCTGAAAGAAATGCTCATACACATTCACATCATGTGAATATTAAATATCTTTAAATAGGCTTCGTTGATAATGACTGTGTTTGCAAACTAATTTTTGGGTAGAAGTGGTTGAAGGCAAGAAATTCTCATCTAACGTAATGGGAGATAACTTTCTTGTCATGTGCACGAGTGGCCTGACTTCTTAAATCCACATTCGACAGCTTTACCAGAGATTCCAGATCGATAAACAATAACATTGCGCCAACCAATCAGAAGAAATCTATTGTCACTTGTCACCGTTGTGCGACTCAGGTAAATTCAGGCCGTATTTATTCAAAATGACTGTTCCACACTCCCCTTCAATGTCAGGAAAGCTGTTTATATAGTTTGTAGATTGTATCTAAAGTGTCGAATTTGCTCGATTCCCCAGAGTAGACGGCAAAGTAGGTTATATCACTGTGCAATAATTGAGATTCCCTGACCATTGCATTGGATAGATTGGATTGGATTGAAGGTGAGAGGTAGGGAAAGTTCACAAGCGGGCGACCTCTGGCTACTAAATAGCAACCAATATGTCACCACGGTAAAGCCTCTCTCGGCATCTCACATTTAGACTTATTACAAGCGTCTGGTCCGTCATTCATTAGTCAGCCGTCGTCCATTAGAGAATATCCGCGTCCATAATCCAAAGACCTATTCCATATTCCATATAACAGTAGTATTAGCACCAAATTCAAAAAGACAATCATAGTATACATAGTATGCCTCGGGGGCGAATCCTTTAAAAAAATTGGGGTCTACCTGTGGGGGGGGAGGAGTAACTCTTCACTCAGTATTTTTCACTCAAAATGACCACACAAACATGTATAATAAATCGCGGTTATGTATTTACTCCTTATGAGCAATTTCAGTGTGTAAACATTAGTAAGATTGTTGCTAGCCACAAGGCTCCACTAGCAATGCCAAATATACATAAAGCGATAACATCATTGAAGTCACGCGATGATCTTTCTCTCGGTGGAACAAGCCTGATCGATGTAGTCCCCTATCGATAAGATTGATTCCCTGTCGGAGAGGGCGGGACACATGGCGTGAACAGCGAGATATAAATTACAGGAATTAGCTCAATTCGTAGCCAGTCTGGTTGTGTTTTAGCATTCACATCTATGTAATTTGGATGCCATGACTGTCCTCGGGAAATACTCATTCCAACGACGAACGATGCAGGGTCACGAACAACACGCTTCGTACAATCGATTTGTGTTTTTCATTTTGATTCCAAGACCATATTTACGAATGCGTACTTCATAAGAGAGTTATTTAGCATTTTTTGGGGTCACGTAAGATTTTGATGGTGTAGCCGCTATCACTGTTAGCTCACATCAGCATCGGCATGAGCCTCTGTTCCATGGCATGCACACGCAAGCCCCAAATGAAGCAATTTGCACGTAATGAGTACCAGGTCAGGTCCGTTTACGTAATTTGTGTGAATTTGTCGAAAATACCAACTCCACTTCACCCACATATCCGAACTCTTCCTGCTTTTTCTTGCGGGATACTTGAGCATTATTTCCTTTCTAGCAGTTACAAGTTGAGATCAAGTGTCATAATCAGGTTTGCCAACGAAAATACAAGGTAAAAGATGCATATGAATCTCGGCATGTTGGTCTGAAGAACATCTATACACATAGCTCGATAAACTACGAGAAACAAAAGGATAATCCCATCCAAAATAGGTGCATGCCATGTTTGCTGGAGAAATGGACAGCGGTGCATTTAAATATTGAAATTATTATAAATCTTAAAATAACATTAGAAGCTGGGAATCCCACCTAAAATGTCATCTAGCTGACGAAAAATCCCTCGAATATTCCTTCAAAAGAAATTTGGATTGGAGGTTTTCTGGTCTCATTTAACATCTGACATTTGCACAGATCTCTTTTGCCAGGAATCGGCATGATGAAGGAGCTTTCTGTGACTAATTTCAATCGATAGTATGTTAATATTTTTCTTAGCATGCTTGGGTGCAAATTCTGGCTGAACCCTAATAACCCACTGAGATCCATGTTATTTCCTAGATTTTATTTTCGATACGAAAATGATTTATATAAAACACTACGTGCTCAAATATCAACTAGTAATTCAATACAAAACTGTTCTTTATGGGGCTTACCATCAGCTGTTTTGCCTGTGTAAGGTAAGCAAAAGGCAGCATATAAAGTTAACAAATCAGGTCAGTGTTGTCTAAATTGTGTTACCACGCATAATGAAAATGAAAAAAAACACACGCTGGGATGTACAGTATATAAGTAAGTAAATGATGCCAATCCAAATAGGAGAGATGTGGCTCTGATAATCCCTTTAGATTAAGTGGCCCGCGACAAACGAAGATTACCGATAAACTCGGTGAGTCCGGGAAGTACGATCACAGCTGTAAAACCATACGTCAGAGAGACACGCGAGAACTGGTAACTGGTAAATATTGATTATCACTACCTGGCCTGGGCGGGCCGAAATGGCTCCCCCTACCAAACTTTCTGCGCTATCTCCGGAATGACAAAAAATAGATAGCTGAAACTCCTTGACTTTATAGTTTATCATATTGGGGACATTTTGAGCTTATTTGCGTAACCCCCGAAGCAGAGGATCATGGGTAAATTCAAAATAGCGGCTACGTGGGGTGCCAGAAAAGTGATGTTTCTGCAATATTTCTTCAAAATATCTGCTTTTCCGCGATGAAAATTGGACAAAACTATTTTATTTCACATTACATTAATATTTACTAATTTATCATGCAGTTTTGCGGAGAAATTGCATAAATAAAAAACCCGAAAAATCTGACCGAAAAATCGACCAAAAAATGTCGTTTTTAAAAATTAAAAATGGATTTTTTCACATTTTCTGGTAGAGCTTGACCCAAGGGTATAGTGTGTAAGTTTCAGCCCCCTAGCTCAAGGGATAAGAAAAATAATTAGTGGGACCATTTCGGTCCCACCCCCCACCAGGCCAGGACAGGTCCCAAAAAGCCTAGGACAGATAGGGTTAATGATTTATTATGCATCTTCAGAAGTCCATCTAAGTCCTAAATCATCGAATTTATCTGGATCGAGTTCGTGATCATTGCATCTGTTATACACATTTCGTTTATTTCATCCCGCGAGGTCGTCTTAAGTTTGATATCCTTAGACCGCGAATTCTGGTTTGGCAGGAGTTTCAAAACTCAAACATCGCAAAAACCCCTCAAATATTCATATACAGAAGTGCTATAATTAACCAAGCCAGTGTATGGATCCCAACGAATCTATCGATACATTGACTCGCGAGGATGCGAACAGGATATAAATATACTGGTGACTTATCGGAGGCAATTTCATGCAGATTCACTTACCGCCCGCGCTGTCTGGGACCCGCATGAATGTGTCGTCCATAATTTAATACTACGAATGTTCGTAACGGCATACTCGTGTCTTTAGTAGAATGTCATAAGGCAACTTACAATGACAGAAACTGATCACGTGATATCGATTGTGCATTTATCGTTCACCATACAGACTGTCATAATTTGCTTGCTGATGCGAGACGATAGTACATTTACCAATCTTACGGTTCACAATTCCCCAATTCGAGACAGTCGAGCAGCCAGCTGACAAAAGTTCACTTAACGCCATCGTGAGATACGAAGGTTCTTTGTTGTTTTCAGGCCAAAAGATTTTGCTAACAGAGTCTTAATGATGGATGCCTTCAGCGATATTCTCAAAAGGAAGCTGATCCGCAAATGTTTATCTTCGAAGCTAGTACCCGTGGTCGTTCCCCAGTAGACTGGTAATTGAATAGGGAAGGTTTGTGTGAGGTGCTTTTTATGTAAGTGACAGGACGTTTATTACCTCTCCCTTATAGTCAAAGGTTATTTTTCATGTCAGTCTCCATGTAATCACTTTTGAATTACGGTCATATTGCAGATTCGATCGTAGCTTATTAAGCTTGTATGACATATGTAGATGCATTTGGTAGGCTGTTTATATGTAGAGAGGATTGAGAGGGGATTAATGACAACATCATAAAGCACAGAACACATGTCGAACATGAGTTCAGCAACTAGAACTGGCCTCCTGTTCGTCATTTGATCACCTTCTTCGCCAAGACGTTTCCGATGTTTTGGTGTTCAATGTTGTAGCTCCTTTAATATATAAATAGGACTTCTTGAATTTTTAGCAGCGTGGCGTTCGATATCTGCGATGGGCGTTATCTGTCAAACTATGATTTGAGATAATATTATTTGTTCAAACGATCGAGTGATTACACCAACTTGAAAACGCCCACGACCAAGAACATATGACAATTTGGGTTGTAGATTTTGACGATGGAAATTGTCAACCTCTAGTCGGATAAGAAGAGTAGTGTGTTCGGAATACGAACTTGCATTCTGGTAATATTTTTCCGGCTTGGGTCTTTTCTTCTATCTAACGGTCACATAGTTCATCAATTTCCATCAGGTGATTTGATATAGATACTACATCATTTGTAAATTTGTATCTAATACCGTTCGAAGTGGTATGCCCTCTGCAATGGAGCGCCAATGCGGTTCTGACCATGTAGTCATTACAGATCGATAAATAAGTACTGAACGACAAGTTTATTAGCACTCTCCTAGCAGGTTAGTACGCTTAATGAAATTGAGATGGGCGAACTGGTACACACATTCAATGAGCCAGACGAACACTTGACCAGTACTGCTGACTGTGATCGATCTGCCTTTCGATTCCCATGTTAATTTGTAGCCTCAATGTGATTTCCCTAACTGTATAATTCAAAGCCTGCTAATTTAGAAATAGCAGACTTCATTCAGTAGTCGAGACATTCTCGTCGTTGATTTCTATATAATGAGCTGAAGGGTAAACACATATTGTAGGACATCGCTTTAATCACAATGCGTTAAAACAGTATTCCTAAGTAAGAAATGAACTTGGGTCAGGTACTCAATGAATAGATAGAGGTAATCTTTCTAGATTAGTCAATTCTGATTTGGAGTTTCAATCGCGGTGTCTTTGCTATATAACTATGCAGTGCCGCTTGTAACACAGTATACACAATTGCCCCTGGGACATAAACAAACAATCCTTTCATAGTCATGCTAAGGTTTCCCGCAATTCTCATAAATTATATGTTTTCTCGTAATTGTTATCTGATTTCATGTATACAACAAATATATATGAAATCAGATAACACCATCCTGCCTTTCCTCTTGCACAATCATCATAGCTCTCCCATTGTCTCTCGACATTCTCGCTCAGAAGTGATCTCCAAGATTATGGTTAAATTGGAATGATATGCAAGAAGTGGGAAAAATTGGCGACGTCTGATGATTAAAAAGCAACCGCATGACATTACAGGAAAGCATCCCTCGGTATCTAACATTCATACCCGAGAATACGGTGGAGTCTCGGACGGAGCCTTAGTATCTCAGCCGCGCTTTTATTGCAGATGTTCATGTGGAGAGTACAAAGTATCCACACGGTCCCTAGCACCGGCTTAAGCGGAATTAGATACGCTAGCTCGGGAGCTGTGATGACAGATCAGCTCAAACAACTCCTCTGATATTAATGGATGAGCATCGTGGACGTCGGACAGAGTAAATGTCTCAACATGGGGCAACCTGGTAAATGCAAGGATATCCAGAGAAACTAACCTGTAATGCCCGACGTCGTACGGCTTAAATTTCCAACCAAAACAATAAACCTACATATATTTGTCGAGTGACATTTACAGAGGGAGGGCCTCGGGGACTAACAGTCCACCAGCAGAATCCTACCACATACAGGTAATAAATTGGAGCAATATGCAAGAGGTGGGAAAAATTGACGACGTATGGTGACTAAAAAGCAACCATATGACACTACAGGAAAGCATCCCTCGCCACCTAAAATTCATACCCGCGAATACGGTGGATTCTCGGACGTAGCCTTAATATCTCAGCGCTTTTATTGCAGCTTTTCATGTGGAGACTATATTAGTTATTCAGGTTTTTCCCAGGGTGTATGAAAAGTTATGACCCTCCCTGAAACTCATACACCCTGAGGCGTCAGCCGAAGGGTGTATGAGTTTCAGGGAGGGTCATAACTTTTCATACACCCTGGGAAAAACCTGAATAACGAATTTATTATCCCGAAAGCATTTTTCAATTAACATATCGAATTATAGAGTTAAAAGGGCAATTTCTCTGAAACTTTACCACGGAAACTCAGCATATATGTGTCTGTCCATTTACGAAACCGGTCTCCATTTTGACAAAACGTGTTGTCTACGCGAGTAATGTAGACGCGCAACACGGACGCAGAGCTATGACAGTGTTCAATTTTGACCCTAAATATAACCATTTACGAGGTATGTGTGTCTAAAAGATTGATTGAACGTGATGCAGCAAGACTTCCTTTCATCGAATATGAACGGTTGTGTATAATATTGTGTGTTGATTTCGGGAAATGATCTTTGAAAGCGCACAACACGCCGAACTTGATTCGGTAGCGATTATGCATAATTTTCGCGTGGCCGGAAAACGCTTCATGTTCGTTATATTTATATTCTCGACATGCGAGAAGTAGAATACTCCGACTATGATGGTATTCTGGTCAATATTAGGGTATCTCCCGCCAGAAATAGTGGAAAATTTAAGTTGGAAGTCTTGAAGTGGAGATCCGCCATGTCTGCTTTCGCACGTGAACCGTGAATTTTTATCCCCTGGGAGCCCTTCCGCTAGAGCGCCGTTCGGCCACACCGTTCAACATGGTTCAGTATACAGCATTAAGATGATTGGTCACGTGATCGGTCAGACCGGTCGGGCGTTGACATGGAAAGATCCCCGGGGTGTACGAATTTTTACACCCTGGTAAACTGACCAATGGAAATGCTACGATTTAGGTTGAGGGATAATAATGAAGTATCCACACGGCCCCTAGCACGGGCTCAAGCGGAAGTAGATAGCCTAGCCCATTGTCACAGTAGAGGTCGCAGACCATATTAGGTAATCTATAACAGATTACTGTCTACATGCATTGCTTATATTTCTTTTTGACTATTTGAATTGACGAACCAGTGCTTTAAAACTGGGAGATATTCCTTGTGTTTTGAAAATCTGTTTGCCTGTCAGGAATTGAAAGATCGTTTACGTATCATACAGTGTGAACGGGCTATTCAAGAGGTGCATAAAATAAAATCAACAACTTTTTAGAAAGAAACCAGCAGGATTGCAAATGCTCGTGTGTTTCTTTTGCTTTGGTTTTAGTGCTAATAAGATAACGTGGATAATGTTTTTTTTTATCACGAACTATGGTGGGTGAATGGCTATTGAATGTTGGATCTGATGCTACAGGAAACGATATTTTCACATATTCTAGTGTATGTGTTCGTAGTATAACCAGTAAGCAAATAACACATGACCGTGGATGGTTCAATGCATTCAAACTATGTTAGGTTATAATTTCTACAGATGGCGTTTCGATAAATGGTGTCCGAAGTTATTGAGCACGAGACGTTGGCCACGTTGACCAGAGAAAGTTTTCCAGACGTATGCATCATCAAATTTCCAAACTCAGTATGTTGATCATTCACTCTACATGAACATTTCATACGATAAATTCGCCACGTAACATCCCAGCCCTTTTGGTTCCAGATTATTCGCTAGTCTCGAAACCAAGAAACGCGAGACAGAATTCTCATTTGAAATTTGTCTCCAGGATCAACCCGGGATTTCGTTCCCGCCGAAAAACTTCAAGTTCAGCCACCTAGAATGAAACTGACCGACATAGAATGCACCAGTGAAATAATATGGAAAAAGGGTCCACAACATACTCCCTTCCACTCACTAAGTATGTTTTTATCTGAAAGAAATGCTCATACACATTCACATCATGTGAATATTAAATATCTTTAAATAGGCTTCGTTGATAATGACTGTGTTTGCAAACTGATTGTTGGGTAGAAGTGGTTGAAGGCAAGAAATTCTCATCTAACGTAATGGGAGATAACTTTCTTGTCATGTGCACGAGTGGCCTGACTTCTTAAATCCACATTCGACAGCTTTACCAGAGATTCCAGATCGATAAACAATAACATTGCGCCAACCAATCAGATGAAATTCAGGCCGTATTTATTCAAAATGACTGTTCCACACTCCCCTTCAATGTCAGGAAAGCTGTTTATATAGTTTGTAGATTGTATCTAAAGTGTCGAATTTGCTCGATTCCCCAGAGTAGACGGCAAAGTAGGTTATATCACTGTGCAATAATTGAGATTCCCTGACCATTGCATTGGATAGATTGGATTGGATTGAAGGTGAGAGGTAGGGAAAGTTCACAAGCGGGCGACGTCTGGCTACTAAATAGCAACCAATATGTCACCACGGTAAAGCCTCTCTCGGCATCTCACATTTAGACTTATTACAAGCGTCTGGTCCGTCATTCATTAGTCAGCCGTCGTCCATTAGAGAATATCCGCGTCCATAATCCAAAGACCTATTCCATATTCCATATAACAGTATTAGCACCAAATTCAAAAAGACAATCATAGTATACATAGTATGCCTCGGGGGCGAATCCTTTAAAAAAATTGGGGTCTACCTGTGGGGGGGGGAGGAGTAACTCTTCACTGAGTATTTTTCACTCAAAATGACCACACAAACATGTATAATAAATCGCGGTTATGTATTTACTCCTTATGAGCAATTTCAGTGTGTAAACATTAGTAAGATTGTTGCTAGCCACAAGACTCCACTAGCAATGCCAAATATACATAAAGCGATAACATCATTGAAGTCACGCGATGATCTTTTTCTCGGTGGAACAAGCCTGATCGATGTAGTCCCCTATCGATAAGATTGATTCCCTGTCGGAGAGGGCGGGACACATGGCGTGAACAGCGAGATATAAATTACAGGAATTAGCTCAATTCGTAGCCACTCTGGTCGTGTTTTAGCACTCACAGCTATGTAATTTGGATGCCATGACTGTCCTCGGGAAATACTCATTCCAACGACGAACGATGCAGGGTCACGAACAACACGCTTCGTACAATCGATTTGTGTTTTTCATTTTGATTCCAAGACCATATTTACGAATGCGTACTTCATAAGAGAGTTATTTAGCATTTTTTGGGGTCACGTAAGATTTTGATGGTGTAGCCGCTATCACTGTTAGCTCACATCAGCATCGGCATGAGCCTCTGTTCCAAGGCATGCACACGCAAGCCCCAAATGAAGCAATTTGCACGTAATGAGTACCAGGTCAGGTCCGTTTACGTAATTTGTATGAATTTGTCGAAAATACCAACTCCACTTCACCCACATATCCGAACTCTTCTTGCTTTTTCTTGCGGGATACTTGAGCATTATTTCCTTTCTAGCAGTTACAAGTTGAGATCAAGTGTCATAATCAGGTTTGCCAACGAAAATACAAGGTAAAAGATGCATATGAATCTCGGCATGTTGGTCTGAAGAACATCTATACACATAACTCGATAAACCACGAGAAACAAAAGGATAATCCCATCCAAAATAGGTGCATGCCATGTTTGCTGGAGAAATGGACACCGGTGCATTTAAATATTGAAATTATTATAAATCTTAAAATAACATTAGAAGCTGGGAATCCCACCTAAAATGTCATCTAGCTGACGAAAAATCCCTCGAATATTCCTTCGAAAGAAATTTGGATTGGAGGTTTTCTGTTCTCATTTAACATCTGACATTTGCACAGATGTCTTTTGCCAGGAATCGGCATGATGAAGGACCTTTTTGTAACTAATTTCAATCGATAGTATGTTAATATTTTTCTTAGCATGCTTGGGTGCAAATTCTGGCTGAACCCTAATAACCCACTGAGATCCATGTTATTTCCTAGATTTTATTTTCGGTACAAACGCGACAAACGAAGATTACCGATAAACTCGGTGAGTCCGGGAAGTACGATCACAGCTGTAAAACCATACGTCAGAGAGACACGCGAGAACTGGTAACTGGTAAATATTGATTACCACTACCTGGCCTGGGCGGGCCGAAATGGCTCCCCCTACCAAACTTTCTGCGCTATCTCCGGAATGACAAAAAATAGATAGCTGAAACTCCTTGACTTTATAGTTTATCATATTGGGGACATTTTGAGCTTATTTGCGTAACCCCCGAAGTAGAGGCCCATGGGTAAATTCAAAATAGCGGCTACGTGAGGTGCCAGAAAAGTGATGTTTCTGCAATATTTCTTCAAAATATCTGCTTTTCCGCGATGAAAATTGGACAAAACTATTTTATTTCACATTACATTAATATTTACTAATTTATCATGCAGTTTTGCGGAGAAATTGCATAAATAAAAAAATGAAAAATCCGACCGAAAAGTCGACCAAAAAATGTCGTTTTTAAAAATTAAAAATGGATTTTTTTCACATTTTCTGGTAAAACTTGACCCAAGGGTATAGTGTGTAAGTTTCAGCCCCCTAGCTCAAGGGATAAGAACAATAATTAGTGGGACCATTTCGGTCCCCCCCATCCCCCCACCAGGCCAGGACAGGTCCCAAAAAGCCTAGGCCAGATAGGGTTAATGATTTATTATGCATCTTCAGAAGTCCATCTTAGTCCTAAATCATCGAATTTATCTGGATCGAGTTCGTGATCATTGCATCTGTTATACACATTTCGTTTATTTCATCCCGCGAGGTCGTTTTAAGTTTGATATCCTTAGACCGCGAATTCTGGTTTGACAGGTTAATTGTTAGCCAACCAGGAGTTTCAAACTCAAACATCGCAAAACCCCCTCAAATATTCATATACAGAAGTGCTTTAATCAACCAAGCCAGTGTATGGATCCCAACGAATCTATCGATACATTGACTCGCGAGGATGCAAATAGGATATAAATATACTGGTGACTTATCGGAGGCAATTTCATGCAGATTCACTTACCGCCGGCGCTGTCTGGGACCCGCATGAATGTGTCGTCCATAATTTAATACTACGAATGTTCGTAACGGCATACTCGTGTCTTTAGTAGAATGTCATAAGGCAACTTACAATGACAGAAACTGATCACGTGATATCGATTGTGCATTTATCGTTCACCGTACAGACTGTCATAATTTGCTTGCTGATGCGAGACGATAGTACATTTACCAATCTTACGGTTCACTATCCCCCAATTCGAGACAGTCGAGCAGCCAGCTGACAAAAGTTCACTTAACGCCATCGTGAGATACGACGGTTCTTTGTTGTTTTCGGGCCAAAAGTTTTTGCTAACATAGTCTTAATGATGAATGCCGTCAGAGATATTCTCAAAAAGGAAACTGTTCCGCAAATGTTTATCTTCGAAGCTAGTACCCGTGGTCGTTCCCCAGTAGACTGGTAATTGAATAGGGAAGGTTTGTGTGAGGTACTTTGTATGTAAGTGATAGGACGTTTATAATTTACCTCTCCCTTAATGCCAAAGGTTATTTTTCATGTCAGCCTGCATGTAATCACTTTTGAATTGCGGTTATATTGCAGATTCGATCGTAGCTTATTAAGCTTGTATGACGTATGTAGATGCATATGATAGTGGTAGAGATGATTGAGAGGGGATTAATGACAACAACATAAAGCGTAGAGCACATGTCGAGCATGAGTTCAGCACTTAGGTCTCGGCTCCTGTTCGTCATATACATCACCTTCTTCGCCATGACATTTTCGATGATGTGGTGTTCAATGTTGCAACTCCTTGAATATAGAAATACGACTTTTGCTGTCCGGCGACCATGTATTTCTTATTGGGTCTTCAATATTGTGACCCCTCGCAGGCCCTACCAACGATATATGAGACTGTGCGCCATTTTATACAGCAATAAAGAAACGAAACCAAATTTCTTAGGAGGACATAAGCTGAACCCAATTTTTTTTTTTTTAAATAAATGACATGTCAGGTCATTGAAGGCTTTGAGGTATTCTATGTGCAGGTTTTAACTCAAAATGCAACATTGATCAAAACTTTTGACATTTAGGACTGGTCACAATAAGGACTATTATTATCCACTTCTGAAGATTACGACTTTTCACACCGAAAACATCGTTAAGTTCGATTAAATTCACGAATAGTTTGGAGGAAGAAAATGAAGTACCACGAGCATATCCTGTACGTAATATTCTTCCCAGGGATTTGGTCCCCTTAATTAAATGTGCAAACCTTGGGTTTTCGTTTTGTATTCCTTATAAAATTTCAATATCGAACAAAAGCGAGATAAAATGCCAAAGTTAGCTAAGAACTTCTCGTCTGAACAGTGCCTCTAGCTAATAAGATTGGATTAGACGCTTTCTACAGCGGGGAATATGCTATTCTGATGATGTCAGGACGGAAAACACTCATATTCAGTAGCCAGTCAGCTTTGAATATGTTGTGAGAGTCTGTCGATTGCATTTCCCCTGACCCGGGGTGTCAACGGCTGTACATCTGTATTGCATGGTCGCCTGAGTTCGAGACTAGATCAACTGCCAAGGCATCCCCATGTTAATGCGCGGATTTCAAAGCACATCAGCTGAATCCCCTACAGAATAATTCATGAAACATAGTAGACCTTCTATCTAGCTGTATGTTTAGGAACAGCGGAAGTTGGTCTGGGTGGATGTAAGGACGAAGGATCGTGGCACATGGATCGTGCTGTCGGGATTCCTCTAATAATTAAATTTTGACGTGGATCGATATATCCATTCTGTAGCGTGTTTCATTTCAAGATATATTTTGTTATTTAGATTACATTATCCTAGTATAGTACAGATTCCAGTGCTTAAAATTGGTCGAATCGATGCGAGATTCGAACCAGCGACCATCAGATTAAGTCCCGAACCATCGACCATCAGAGTAAACCCGAAACAGCGATCATCAGGGTAAGTCAATACGGTCACCAGACTGGTATTGTATGTTCGCTTTGAAGACTACCGATCTGCTGTCTCCTATTTTTGTGGGAGAACCGATGACCGATCGCGAGTGGATCGATGACATAGTGCTGGCGTTTGGGTGCCTTACTCTGATGGTCACTGGTTCGAATCCTGCATGGCCTCGACAAATTTTCAGCACTAGAACCTATTCTATACAAAGATAGTGTAATCCAAAAATAAAGTGAATATCGTATTTTATTTCTCTTCACAATTTCACTTCACTGGCCAATAATATATGTCAATATAATAACTCATTTCTTGGCGTTAAGACAGCCTTTGCTATTTACATTGCAGTGAAGCTTGCACGCACGTGCTTCTCATGTGGGGGCTATTTTAGGATGAGTATTACAATTACTATCCTTTTGGTCGGGAAAAGACACGATTTTTCGTGCCTTCGGGGAAATCGGTTGAAGGAAAGTGGATAAACGTAAATCGATACAGCTAAAACATAGAGACGAACACCTTTTCTATGGCGTAAATTGCTCAATCATTGACGAACCGTCAAGCTGTTCGCAAATGGGAAAGTACAAATACATTATTGATACATATCCACCTGGGTCTGCCCAAATGATGCAACTTTTCCTGATGGGAAGCTTCTTGAACGATTCGAAAAGTAATATTATCTTATTAGCAGATTAGGGATATAGTTGTTTAAGAAACTGATCATCTAAAGCGCGTAGACGATAGGTGATGTCCTTTTGTAATGTCCAACGGTTTTGTTATGTTTCGTTGATGAAGAGATTACACTGTTCTTGAGTTAAAACAATTACACATCGCTGTTCCCCTTTGTGAAGAAATCATGTGTACGGCGGGGTGTGGTACCATGCAACGGAGATGACGTCTTCTCCGTAAGGGTGCCGGGTGCCACCTGGTCTTTTCTGTTATGGGAGAGCTACCTCACTCCGCTGTGGACGTTGTTGTTGGTCACTTAACGGGCTTTTTGTCATCTGGGCTTTTTGTGATCTGTTGTGGCCTGGGGGGGGGAGGGGAAATGGCCGCCCCCTAATTATTTTTCTTATCCCTTGAGCTAGGGAGCTGAAACTTACCACACTATACCATTGGGTGATGCTCTACCAGAAAATGTTAAAAAATCAAAGATTTCCGCTTTAATGACAATTTTCAAAAAAAACATTTTTTTGGTCGATTTTTCAGTCAGAATTTTCGAATTTTTCATTTATGCAATTTCTCCGCAAAAACTGCATGAGAAATTAGTAAATATTAATGTGATGTGAAATAAAATAGTTTTTGTCCATTTTTCATCGCGGAAAAGCAGAAATTTTGAAGAAATGTGACAAAAACATCACATTTCTGGTACCCCACGTGGACACCATGTTGAATTTTCCCATGATCCTCTGCTCGGGGGTTATGCAAATAGGCTCAAAATGACCCCAATATGATAAATTATTAAGTCAAGGAGTTTCAGCTCTTCATATTTTGTCGTTCCGGAGATAGCGCAGAAAGTTTGGTAGGGCGGCCATTTCAAATCATCCCATTTGATGATTAATCCCCAAAAACCACTGATGATTAAACCCGAAACCCATAAATAGGAGCCGGGTTTCAATTTATTATTTATAAATCTCCAGGAACCAGCTCCAGCTGTGATTTAAGCTGGAAATTGAACGGGATAAATATAAATGTTTAAACCAATTTTCCAATTAAGTGTCAATAAACATCCATCAAATCCGAAATAAGTATTTCTTTCAAATCCAACTTATCTGTGCACATGAAATACAAAAGTTCATCGATCGATCCATCCATCGCTCCGCGATGGGCAATGATCATGCAAACACAACGTTCGGTTCGTTTCTCCCAACACACCCTACACATGCTCCTTCTTCTCGGTGTCACATATTGACATTTTTTGACCTCGCACTCTGATGAATATATCTCCTCTCTAACCCATGGCATACGAACAACGTTTGATATACTCATAATCGCCTTGGCTTGGTAGTGGGCCTCTGTACGCTCTTGGCGTATGTAATATTGTGGTATTGGGGACAAGGGATCAAATTCTTGGAAGTATGCAGATCGGCGTTCTATATATCAGCTTAGAGAACCTCTCTTTTTGTGGGAGGCAATGTGACCGAAGTGGTTAAAATGCGTCTCCTGCATGGCCGGGCAGCTGGTGTCATAGACGATGTGACCGGGACGGTAAGAGCGCATGTCCTGTGTGGCCAGGCGACTGGTGTGCTAGACTCTGTGACCGTGACGGTTAAAGCGCCTGTCCCGTATCGCCATGCGACTGGTGTCTTAGGCGATGTGACCGTGACGGTTAGAGCGCCTGCCCTGTATGACCAGGCGGCTCGTGCCATAGACGATTTAGCCGTGACGGTTAGAGCGCCTGTCCTGTATGGTCATGAAACTGGTGTCTTAGACGATGTGGCCGTGGTGGCTGGTGTAATTGACAATGTGGATTAGATTCCAATCAGCGCCAACCGTTGATTACTTACTCGTGCACACGCCAAGTCGAACACTTTACGTACTCGCTTTGACCGACTTTTTTCTCCTCAAAATAGCTCTATAAATATTCGAAGCCCGTATTAGGAGACTCGAACAGAATCCCTCTTCAAAATTCAAATTTTATTGGATATTCGAAGGAAATCTACATTTTTCCCGTTTACCACGGTGTGCCAAATTTGGATTTCAAAGAAAACATGGCTACACGATGTTGTACAGCTGCTAAGCTGTTTGGCTATGAATAATTTACCCCATTCAGTAGGTCAAGGGAAATGACAGAACGTTAATTTGGTGTTTATCTTACAATGTGAAGATAGGTGCGTTGATAAAACTCATTAATTATTGTCATGCCGTAAGGGCTATTCTCGATATAAATTTCGAACAAAAGCGTCTCTCGGCCCACTGACGTGTGGTCATCTGAATAACTTCTGGTGTAGATTTCTCGGTAGTGTATTATGATTTCGGCATATGCTTCAACCATGTCAACATGAAATGATATTTGTAACAAATGATAACTGACATATGATGGTGAATATGCTTCAACTAACCAAACCTATTGGTAATCATGCATCAGGAGACTTAATGACGGACAAGCCGCTTATTATTCGACCTTCACGGGGTTTTTTTTATTCTTGATGCCAGGGTACATGTATGTTCTTTATTAGGAATCGCTTTACTCCTGAACATTTATCCTCAATGAATCTTTGTCACTGACAGTCTTTAATATATTTCGTAATTTCGATATTTTGGTGATGCTAATTCATAGTTGGTCATGCTTTCGAAATTTAATGTTATGAAAACGATCGTTCGCTTAGAATGAGTCTTGTTTGGTTTATTGTGAATGATCAGGAGGTCATAAGAACGCGTAAATCAACAATCAGCGAAATTATCAAATGACCAACCGTATCCTACCTGGACTCGGATATGTTATCCGAAGTTCGAATGGCTTCCCCTGACCAAGCAAGTTTTCTCCAAGGAAGTGGAGTGGAATTGTTAGATTAAACCCCCTTCTGTCGTCAGGTCATTTATTATAGTACATCGTCTCCTTCACTTCATAGTGCCCGAGCATCTATTATAAATTTGATAAGTTCCTCATGGAACAGGACTGCCCACGGATATCTGACTATTGTAGCAAAGGGGCTAGCCACCATCGTCAACAAACATTATATCAGCGACTCTTATGTGCTACCCTATATATGTACTCCATCCGGTTTCTTTCAATTCCGGTGAAGGTCGATAAATTCCCTTCATGTGATCCTTTATATATGTTGATTATCCAACTCAAGAAGATCTCCAATTATCTTCTTCTTAGATAACCCTGTCTAGCGTCGACTACTTGTGTACATCTTCTACCCTAATTTGATCCACTCACAAAAAATATGTAACTGTCTAGAAAACTATCAAGGATATAGACCGGATGCGAACAGACGCATGGATGGACAGAAATCGTCATCACATAATTCGTCAGCCCTTCTGATTGGCGAATACAAAGATGTGAAAAAGTCTCCCAGTCACTCTTTTTACATGCGATGAACACCGTTTTTCACCCTCTTTGAACAATTACCACCTTACTGGCGTATAATAACGAATGCTGGCTTCGAAGATAGCTGGCTTCGATTGTCGAGATATTAACTTTCTGAAAATATCTTGAAACGCATTCATCATGCAGATTGGCATTGAGCGCAAACTTCTGAGCCAGGGCACATCAAAAACACATCAAATCTCTATGTGCCAGCAAGCAAAAGCCTTTGAATGCTGGACTATTTCAAATTTACGGATTGTGACTTGTAAATTTGATAAATTCTATGATAGTCTGCGCATCAGCAAACCTAATCAAGGAGAACATTGTGACAGTCTGTCTGTATGGCGAGCGAAAGATCCTTACTCGATCTTATGTTATCAGTATCTGTCATCCTAAGTGGCTTCATGCCCCTCCACTGAAGATCTTTTTTGTATTAAATTATTGTCCAAATTGTCCAAAAGTCGTTAATATTCACTGCGTGAAATGGTCAAGTTTCCATTTCCGGAAACCCGCCGGAAACCTATTGGAAACTGTGTCGCTACAGTTTACAAGAGGTTTCCGGCGGGTTTCCGGAAATGGAAACTTGACCATTTCACGCAGTGATTGTTGTCCGACATCGCGGTCAATGGGCGAGAGTCTGCATGAAATTGTTTCTGATAACCTGAAATCTTTGAGTTTTCAGGGCATATGAGTCCGGATGTGTCCAATCAGGCATGAGGGTAGCACGTGAAGTGTCTATATGGCGCATAGGATCGAACAAATAAGAGGGTGTCACACACGGATTGATAGTTCTAAGAGCCCGATGTCTCTTTCAGTGGCCACTCGTGAATAATGACAGCGTGCAAAATGACTGACACGTCATCTCGTAACGATTATTCCGAAATAAGTTTTTCATGAACAAACTCAAGCGTTTTGAGACTATATGTAGTTGATTATTTGTAGCCGAACATGGGTGTTTGGTTGTTTCATTGTTCTGAAGATTTTGATTGGTTGAAAATTTGAGAATTCATCACAGTTCATGTCCAAGTATACTAGTAGACCAGCCACCCAACCCAAAGATGGCTAGAAAACTTTTTGATGGCATCGCGTGTTAAAAGCTGTCATCCAGGCTTAATCACCTCTACATGGTGTGCAGATTACGATGTGACCGGATGACATTCTCACTTTTGACCGTTAAGGTCATTTTTGAGGTCATAAAGGCCATTAGAGTTCAAATAAGGATAAAGCATCTATTTTTTGCAATATCTTCGTAAAGGGAGAGTTATTGTGACTGATTTTTTTTAACTTGCTTCATTTTTGTTCTGGTCTTACTTATTGATGATTTGCATATTCACATATGCAATGGATTATGAGAAATTTTAACACTACCAGACCTTGGGGGGGAGGGGGGCATTGTGGCCCCATTCGAAAACTTTCTGCCCTATCTTCGGATCGGCAAAAAAATGAGAGCTGACACTCCATGACTTTGTAGTTATCATACTGGGGTCATGTTGAGCCTATTTGTATAGCTACGAGCAGAAAATCATGAGTAAATTCAAAATGGCGGTCATGTGGCGTATCAGAAAAAATGTTGTTTTCGTCATTTTTGGTTCAAATTCCTACTTTTCTGCAAGGAAAAGGGGCAAAAACTATTTCATTTTACATCAGATGATTATTTACTAAGTTATCATGCAGTTTTTGTGAAGAAAACACATAAATAAAAAAATCGAAAATCGTCCCCAAAAAGCTTTTTTGGAAATGAAGCCGCTGTGACGTCATCACGTGGCCATCTTGGATTTTTAAAACATTTTCTCGTAGAGCTTGATCCAATGGTATAGTGTGGTAAGATTCCGCTCCCTAGCTGGAGGGACAAGAAAAACATTTAGGGGAGCAATGATCCCAAATTAGTGAGCCAAACCAAGAAGATGTCGGCATCGTTTGTTAAAAGCGGTCATCCATGCTTAATCAACTCTACATTGCGTGGGGATTGAGATGTGATCGGATGACATTCTCATTTTTTACCTCGAAGGTCATTTTTTAGGTCATGAAGGTCAAGAGATGTCAAATAAGGATAAGTCGTCTATTTTTTTTCAATATCTTCGTATAGGAAGAATAATTACTACATTATGGTTGGTAATATTTTATTAGGTGGTTTGCGTATTCACGGATGCAAAGCATTATGTGAAAATTCAATATAACATCCACCTCTGACCCCCTTGCTATTTGTAAGTGTAGTGCCCCACTGATCTGGTTCTAATCCACCATCCGCATAATCGAAACTTCAAACTTATCAGTTTTATTACTCAACTGACAGAATTGTCCGTCAACAAAGGAAATATCTGATGGCGCTCATGATTGTTGGACAGGACCGGGCTGTCACAAACCGGAAGCTATACACAGGAACATTTGTTAACATATATGGTATTGCTCTTGTACAAGTAGCTTGTTTACCAGTCAGATGCAAGATAAAGTGGTTTTAGATATTCTGTTTGGAACATATGAGCAACATTCCATAAAAATGGAGGGAGGCGGGTATCCGTGTTCGTAGTCAGATTGTCAGGTTAATTAACCTTTACCAGGTGTCCCTAGCTGTTTGTATTCAGATGGTTAGGAATATTACCCTGGACTAGGTATCCCTGTTTGCAGTCAGACTGTCAGGATAATGACCCCTTATCAAGGAAATGGTTTGTCACCTAACTATACCAAGGAGGCCTTAGCCTAATATTTGTCTGAAGAGTTAAACATAATTTGATAATCAGACAAGTACATATGGTAGTTCCTGGATGATTTTATCACTGAAGGAAACAATTTTCAATCAGGGTCATAGAATTCAACATTATACAGCGAAGTTTGCCATGAAGAGATGCATATAGTCACTCTTTTGAGACGGGTTTATCAGCTGAAAGCTGAAGACAGATTGAATTGTCAATCTGGTAACCACCAACAAACAATCCTCTATGTGGTATCTGGTACCACCAAACGACTCATACAGGCTCTCGTTGCAGGAGTAGAAATTACTATAACGGAGAATAACTCATTTGTTTAATTGTTCATGAGTTGACCACATCAACCAACATTAAACTTTGGAAACGCAATTGTCCTGGTGTGCAATCATGAGTCATGCTTCATTTTTGGATGGATGCCCAGAATGGTGCGACCACACATCCCCTATTACCGACTCAAGCGCTATTCGATTCATGGATCGAAGAGAAGGGCTGATACCATTGCTCTGTTAACTTGAAATCGTGCATGTGAGATGTAAGCGACGCCAGACCTATTAGACCTGATGCCACCACACTTTGACTAATGTGTGAATATTGTACAAGATTGCAAAAGCGTTTCAAGGTTTGCACAAATAGCAGCCTGAAATTATGTGTCGTGAGTGATAGATGAAAGGAAGGGTATAATTTTGAAATCTTGGGACAAGAGGCCTCATATGTTTCAACAAATCTGCATAAAAGCCGTTACCTGTATTCGAATCAGTACATGTTTACGATCAAAGAAATTGCATGTTGTTTGCACATTCTACCCAAAAATGCCTAAATATCTACTTTCCAGAACTCTTTTCCGGTTTTGGGACTAGTAAAAAAAACAGATTTCCGACCCTGTTAGCACAGGTACATGCTCAGATGAAGCCGGCATTCACTTCGGGAGTGTCACTTCAGTGGCCATAAAGATGTCGAAAAATACCCTGCTGTCAGATGTGCATAGGCCTAGTAGGAGTGAGTGAGTAGGATTTAACGTCGTTTTCAACATTGTTTCAGTTATATCACGACGGTGCCTACATGTGCCAGAACACGAGAGTGTCCACAGTTCCTATTATTCTGGACACTGATCAGCCCAGTCAGTACAGCACCCAGTCACCCATCCAAGTATTGACCAAGCTCAACGCTGCTTAACTTCGGTGATCTGACGAGAACCGGGCATACGCCTAGTAAATGATACTGAAACTACATATATTACATATGGCTGCCACTTTTAATTTCTCACGATTCCAGTCTGATGGGTAAGGATCCACAATGACCCAAGTGTGTTCAGATATAAAGGAAGCTCGCCTTGTTTAACAGTTAGGAATCGCCTTGTTAAACAGTTACAATTAGTAGTTATATGTATGGGCAAATTTGACTACTTCAGAGTAAGTTTTGGATGAAATTTACGGGGCGCCATATTGAATTTTCCCATGATCGTTTGTACCAGTGATTATGCAGATATTTTCAAAATGAGCCCACTTGAATAAACTATCAAGTGTTAAAGATTGAGTCAGCTTCAATTTTCAATTACTAAGCTTTCACGAAAAGTTTGATAAAATATCCTGATTTGAACCCATGTGACCTATTTGGCCTGAAAATGACCTTTAAGGTCATAAGCGAGAATGTCATCCGGTCACATCTCAATCCTCACAACAAGTAGAGTTGATTAAGCGTGGATGATTGCTTTTAACACGCGATGCCATCAAAAGTGTTTTTTCATCTCTTGGCTGGCTACTATACAACATGTATATAAAGAGGAGTTCTATTTCAAGGCATTTTCTCTCGAGAAAGATGTTTATTTGTCGCCCACCAAATAGAGGCTTGTTTGAGCCTGGATATTTTTCTAACCTGGCTTGTGCTCAAGTTGTTTTGAAATCTGCTTGTTCTACCTGGTCTCCGTGAATGTAGTCAATTTCCAATCGGTCTGTATATATAGCCTTTTGAATATTTGTATCTTTGTATGTATTTCCTGGTGATGGCATAACAGGTTGCCGATATATAGAATTATATCACCATGACCTCAATATCTGGAGTTACTTTCTTTTCAGTTCATGCCAGAAATGGAACTGGACCTGCGGTTTTAATAAAATACTTAAAGCGAGACTGAATTATATGACACGATTCACTTTTCTGAATAGATTTGCATTGGTCCAGTATCCCCGTCTCCCATCAAAGCGTCTTGAACCAAAATCAATAACAAAGATAGACATTATGTGATATGTAATAAATAAAATAAAGCAGGCAAATCATCATAATACTGATCGATATACTTTCAATTTTACTTATTTCATATTAGTACCATGACAAAGCTACATGTATAACAGTACCGAATATGTAGGGGATAGTAACTGTTTGTTGACGAATACCATAAATATTTCATCGAGTATGATTGAAAAAATGACAATTTCCTCACCTCACTAGTCTAGATGAAATATTTAAGATCTTCCTCAAGAAACAGTTGCTTTTCATTACCGTATATAATTTCGTGGTACTAGTTTGTTCTGGATGTTTCTGAACGTTAAAATTATCCATATGTTTTTTTTTCGACTGAATGTACACTGAAACATTGATATCTTCAATGTCACTTCGCTCACGGACTACTTTGCTCACTTGTTACATGTAGGACCGAAAGCGAAAGTTGAGAACTTTTCAGTCGGTGATACGTTGAAGAATCGATGGCATGCAACAGTTTTATTTTAATACCCTTCTCACCCAATTATCAGATTTTCATGCTGATAGAACACACTTTCTTCCCTCCGGGAGATAAGCACGGTCGATCATATGTCGAACCGGGGTTGTCTTCGCTTCTCTGCAGTCATGACGCCTTTAAATTTGTTGCCGTAGGGCTCCCCTGTTAGAATTACAAGCGTCTGGTGCGTCATTCATAATTCAGCCGTCGTCCATTAAAGAATATCCGCGTCCATAATCTAAAGATCTATTCCATATTCTATATAACAATATTAGCACCAAATTAAAAAAAGACAATCATAGTATACATAAACATAGGCTAGTTTCCTGCAAGAGAGAAACGGTCAACAGTTTTCAATGATGCCGGCAAGACATGATGTTCCAAAAATATAAAATCCGTATCTCTGATCAGTATTCCTAATCTATAATATCCGTTGTAATGTCGTCATCTATACAATGATGTATCTCAGTCACGCTTTGATTCTGTCAGAGAACGCTGTCAGAGTTTGTGCTCACACATAATATTCTTATTCCAAACAAAATCGAGAATCCCCATTAATTTCGTTCATATCGACCCAAATCGCACAATTTTAATTTAACAAAATCGATTGATTATAATAAATTATAGCCGTGAATTTTAAACATAGCCAGATCTACATGTACTTGCGGGGGTGGTTGTTGAGTCTAACTTCGAAAATGTTGCACGGAGCCAACCTTGTGCTTTCGTCCGATTCTG
Source organism: Hanleya hanleyi (assembly GCA_036873755.1). Classification (NCBI taxonomy): domain Eukaryota; kingdom Metazoa; phylum Mollusca; class Polyplacophora; order Lepidopleurida; family Hanleyidae; genus Hanleya; species Hanleya hanleyi. The sequence continues at coordinate 35,914 of JAVTVY010029070.1, read as the reverse complement.
AATTAATACTGCCTGAGAGGTCACTCTCAGAATTAAGTTTTTCTCATGTGTCCTCATTATCTTTGATGGGACTTAAACTAGGGCCGTTGACTGACGGAGGTAGCTGCGCATTGTAGCTCTCACTTCGATTCTGGCAGCTTTCGAAATCTGTCGAATTCCAATTCATGTAAAAGTTATTGGCTTTTGGTCTAAATGTGATATGCGCGTACTAATAGCCAAGAAAATAGAAACTCAAGTTCTAACTTTTACACACTATTCAATTTCTGACATGTGTCAGTCCCTCTGCAGCTGCCGTATGAGCTGAATATGGTACATGTAGCGACACGGATCCATATTCGCCATGTCGACAGTTTACGATCAGTTACCATTTGGATTCGTCGAGGGAGTTACATTTTTCTGCAACAATAATGCATTTTGTTCTGCACGCCTGTTGCACTATATTTTCACTGGACGTCTGAGGCCTGTATATTGATTGAGGCTCCATTGTCACCATTCCCAATATTTTCTCTCTAGGTTATGCAAATTTGTGTCTTATTGTGGCTTATGCTATATTCGGGTCATAATTTTGAAAGTTCGTCAAAGATTTCTACAAGATGATTAGCATTTTTTTATGCACATAAACCTGGCGTAGTTTGAGTTACTGTGACCATGATGATATGTCGTGCGCTAAAATCGTTGACTTTTTTATATTATTCGCTGTATGGAAATATTAGTATTATTCAACTGGTGTTATTCACTATCTCATCGAGTATATAGGGGAGGGGGGGGGGAATTTGGCTTAATTTCACACTCATACAGTGACAGTCAGTTTGTTTGGTGGAGGAAGCCGGAGCACCTGGAGGGAACCCCCGCCATTCGACAAGTAACTGACAAACTTTCACACATGGAGCAGCTGGGCTCGAACCTATGCCGGTACAGCTGTGTGAGGCTAGCGGTCACCAACGAAGCGCCTTAGAACACTCGGCCACCGAGGGCCCCATCAAGTATATAATAAATTTTTCTATTAATCTGCTAAAGACCGTTTTACTACTTACAACATTGACGGATGATATTCCATGTCATTGGTTTTTGTCATCCCACATTCATAAATAATAATTGTAAGTGTGTTATTTTTCAATTTATTTGTGTGTTGCTACATATCTTAGGTTATAAAGAAATGAATGAATCAGACAAATGCAGTTAGATGTCTTCCTTCCTTTCTCCTGATCTGTTTACAGATATTATTAGGCAATGCCATCATGTCCCGCTTTGTTTTGTCTTGATGGTTCAAAATGTCACGGACGGGAAGGGGGTAATCCAAGCGCTACATCAGCGTACATTATCCATCTCCATCCCACCAGAGAGGAGTAAAGTTCAATTTGACAGCAATATCCAACAATTGCAACTTCAACGATGGCATATGAACTCCTATGGAAAAAGCTTGCTGGCGCTCACATGTCAAAAAGCATCCGGTAATATAATCAATTTGTAATAAAACCTGGGTCATGAACTCTGTTTCTACCAAGAGTTCAAAGATGTCAGTTCTTCAGACCACTCAAAATGAAACGGCGTGACTACCGATTTCGAAGTAAAGACATCTTATTATTCTCTCTGTACAGATACGAAGATGAATGCGAATAATAAATTTGGTCCTCAATTACCTCTTCAAACTGCGAGTGTTTTTGTGCAAAACCTGGTACGTGGATAATTATATGTTTTCAGAGATTACGAGGTGATAATTCCAAATTTAAATCGACTAGTTTGCGAAAATGCATTACTCCAAAACGCTGCTATCCAAATATCCAACAGCCTGGTCAGCAACTATTAACTGAACAATTTCTCCCATGTCTAATATTCCATATCTCGTTTTGGCACGAATAAGCCGCACCTCAGGATCAGTTGGGTCGAATCTTTACTGAACGTCCGTTCGAAATGGAGATTTAATACATGCCATTAACTACTTGGAAACGGAACAACGTTGGGAACTATTAAGTCCGGAAGTATTATGATTTTCTCTGATATGTTCTAAAATATATCTGCAATGAAAAAAACTGTCATTGTAGTTTTTGGCACGCAGATCATGATGGGGCTCGAATTTAGTACTTTACTTTTACTTTTTTTAAATTCCCTAAGATCTCGATGCTTACCAGAAAAAAGTCGTACGATAAGAAGGAGCTAGGACGGATGACGGAAACATGTTTTAATAGCAATCCATACATCACCATACTAAATGGCCAGTTCAAAAAGGAGATTAATTTTAATGACATTTTACTGTGTGTACATCACAGTCAGATTTTATGTTTTAAACGCGAGAGATGTGAGATAAAATCATAAATACCATACATTCACAGTTGTTTTGTTCTTCTGTAAAACAGTATCATGTTTTTTTCGTAAGTTAGCATATCAAGTAGTGAATGATCGTTCTTCTGGTATCATCCGCGACAAGACGATGGTTTTGGAGGATGTTTCTTTCATTTCATATATCAGATAGAAACTTAGCATCTATTTAACATAGCATTATGACATTATGACATGGCAATCAACACATTCGCTTAATGAAATGGGGAGGGGCAATATAACTGATATCTAGGAGCAAGTTAGCAGCTGTGAGTACATTTTCACTGGACGGGATCAGGGGCGAGTGAATATGATTTAACGTCGCTTTCAACACTATTTCAGTCATATCACGATGTCTGGTTGCTGTCCTATTCCTTTTAACACCCGCGATCCCACTGGTGTGAAGGGGATTAGACGAGATAACTATAAATCTGCTAAGATTTCTCTAGCGCGCCAAGCAATTATGTTCTGAGTATATTTTATGAGACCACTTAAACAACTGTTTCAAATTACAAGCGTCTGGTCCGTCATTCATAATTCAGCCGTCGTCCATTAAAGAATATCCGCGTCCATAACCCAAAGACCTATTCCATATTCCATATAACAGTATTAGCACCAAATCAAAGTTTCAAAGACGATTGATATATCAACGCTTTGTCTCACTCACTGAGTCGGGTGAATCTTGACTTGGCATGGTGCCGATGCTTTAACCCTATCTGGCCTGGCCTTTTTGGGGCCTGTCCAGGCCGGGGGGGCGCCCCCTAATTATTTTTCTTATTCCTTGAGCTAAGGGGCTGAAACTTATCACACTATGCCATTGGGTCAAGCTCTATCAGAAAATGTAAAAAAATCCACGATGGTCGCTTCGATGACATCACAGTGACGGCATTTTCAAAAACGACATTTTTTGGTCGATTTTTCGGTCGGATTTGCCGAATTTTTTATCTATGCAATTTCTCCGCAAAAACTGCATGATAAATTATTAAATATTAATGTGATGTGAAATAAAATAGTTTTTGCCCACTTTTCATCGGGGAAAAGCAGAAATTTTGAAGAAATATGACAAAAACATCACTTTTCTGGCATCCCACGTGGCCGCCATCTTGAATTTACTCATGATCCTCTGCTTAGGGAGTTATGCAAATGTGCTCAAAATGACCCCAATATGATAAACTATAAAGTCCCGGAGTTTCAGCACTTCATTTTTCGTCGTTCCGGAGATAGCGCAGAAAGTTTGGTAGGGGGCCCATAATGGCCCCCCAGGACAGGTAGGGTTAATATTATGAGTTTTTGCTTAACTTATTATCGATACAATGTAGGCGATGAATAATCACTGGTGGAATCCTCCTTATACAGGCGACTAGCCTGTCATATACAACAGAGATGGAAACTTATAATAAGGAACGTGCCTCATCAGCGTGGCAAAATTGTCAAGCTGTTTTCAAAACCCTTCGATTCTAAGAACACGAAAGCAAACCGTTAGGATATCAGGTCAAATCATTAGAGGAGAATATCCACATCAATCGATAAAATGCCAAATACCTCGTCACACCCTCGTTCCATCACCATCTCATATCGCTTTGATTAGTTAAATGACTGTCATTTCCAGTGGTTGCTTATACTCAGAAAAGTATCCATGGACATTAGCATGATTATGGTGTATGGTAGAACTGTTTAATATGACGTTATCTGGGAATTCTATACACGTTAAATGGCGGGACCTCTTTGGAAACCAGTCTTTTACTCAAACGGCTACTCAGATAAAAGAGAAGAAGTTTGACTTTCACTATGAATTGCAAAGCACAAAGGCACCAGCAAATAACTACTACAAAAACATTTCTGTCCTACACTAATTAAATGCAATATTCCCACGAAGTAGGCTATCATTTGCAAATTGTCCGGTATTTAGTGAGTGAGTCAGTCCATCCGAATCATTTGGTCGGCAAAATAACGAGAACCGTTGACATAAGAACCTTGATTCTTGGCATGAACGTGCATTAGGGGACTGTTACCAGCAAGTTCTGAGCTGACCGAATTCTGAGGAAAATTTTATTGATAATTATTCTTTATTATTTATTGATCGCTCAGCGAGAGCACGGTCATGCCCATCGGAAACCCTTAGTTGTGTGTTTCATTGTGACTTTTGAAGGTTCCCTGATAACAGGAAGCCTGGTCCATTCGAGATTCGAACATCTGAGAATGGTTATCGTTGGATGGAATTCCCCAATTCCCATATATTCTGGGAGCTTACATGATGCTACATTTATTCAACCTATGCATGCACTCTCCACGGGAGGATTTCTCCACTCCTGGGGCAGACCTACTTAGGTGACCTATAAACCTCGAAATTGACAAAAAATGTCTTAGGTCAAGTACACACTTAAATCATATCAAACAGTACTTCGTAGGTCCGGTGATGTTAGCCACACTGTAACTAGGGTGGTACAGAAAGGTGACGACGTACTGACAAGAAATCAAATGACCCCACAGGCAAATATATTCACTGCAAAATTTCTAAAATCATCACCAAAGCTGATCATTGTTCCCTAGGCCTATGTGTAAATGTCATTAGGTTTATGCCTTGATAAATGAAATTGTTTCAACTCCTGGTCGACTGTACATGTTTAATCATAGATGAACTAGGAAGTTCGAATTCTGGAGCAACCATTGCACTCGATCAGCCTGTTGATGCAATATACGATCAGCGTAACGCCCGATGCACAATCAACCCACATAGAATTATGGAAGCCAATATATTCGACTTCCGGTTCCACAATTTTCGGTGTTCGAGGAATACCCCAACCCCAGGGGCATCGTTTGTCTTAAATTATCTTGGAACAATCATGTTTCTGGTCAACGGTCTTGGTTTCAACCTTGCATTTCAGTAATTTTCAATTTCACCCCTACCTGGCCTGGGGGCCAGGTACATGTAGGGGTGAAAAAGCGGAAAGGTAGGTAGGGGTGAAAACAACTGGCTTTTTCACCCAGGTAGGGGTGAAAAAGCGGTAGGGGTGGTAGCGGAAAGCGCCCCCCCCCCCCCTAGTGAACTTTTCTCTGCTGCTCCGAAATGTCAGAACCGAGGAGGCTGAAATTTGGTGACTTTTAAGTTTATCCTATTGGGATCATTTTGAGCCTATTTTCATATACTCCCGGGCAGAGGATCATGGGTGACTTCAAAATGGCGGCCATGTGGTATCCGTGAAAGTCATGTTTTTCAAACTTTTCGCTCCATTTCCACACATTTTCCTTGCCTAAAAGGCCTTGAAAGTATTTTATTCATGGAAAACTAATTATTCTATATTTTATTTGGGTTTTTTTCGAGAAAAATCGCAAAAATGAAAATTTCGAAAAATCGACCCCCAAAAGGTCGAAAAATGGCTCCCGAGAAGATGACGTCACTGTGACGTCATCATGGCGGCCAATTTGAATTTTTTTTACATTTCCAGGTAGAGCTTGAACCCAAGATACAGTGTGGTAAGTTTCAGCGCTCTAGCCTTAGTGGTAGAGAAAATATATAGGGGGCACTTTCCGCCCCCCCTCCCCCCCAGGCTGCGATACACCCCAAATCGCCCAGGCCAGGTAGGGTTAAACGATGCGGCGTTCGGTATCTGGGATGAGCGTTATATGTTAAACCATGATTTAAGATAGCATTATTTTTTCAATAGATCGAGTGATAACACCAACTTGAAAACGGTCACGACGAAGAACAAATGGAAATTGGTAGCGGCTTTTGACGATGAATGTTGCCAACCTCTACATGAGCATACATAAAATCAGACGGGAATGAAGAGTTGTGTGTTGTGAATACTGTGGGTGGCATGGATATTTTCTTCCATCTAACGGTCACATAGTTCATCACTTGTTATCAGGTGAATTCATATGACTATTACATCATTGCTCCTGAATATTCGTATCTAATACCGTTCAAGCCGGGGTCAAGGGCTGTGTGGGCATGTCATTCCATATTCCAACCTGATTATCTACAATTAAACCACTGTTGATAAACAAACCATTACAGGGGTCATTTTTCTTTTGCAGTGAGAATATCGGCGTGTGGGATCATATAGCTTCTTGTCAGTACGACGGCATATTTTTCCACCTAATTGATATGAGTTTAATTGCCTCTGGTAGTTATGTTGCCTGATTATACCAACGTCAACATGTTGGCGAAATTGTCAACCCAGATCAGCAGAATTATTAGTTTGCATTAGCTGTTTCACTGCCATGATGTTACTGGTCGAAGTGGTATGCCCACTGCAATGGAGTCCCTACAGATCGATAGATAAATACGAAACGACAAGTTGATTAGGGCTCTCCTAGCAGGTTAGTACGCTTAATGAAATTGAGATGGACGGAGTGGGATATATATCCAATGGGCCAGATGAACACATGGCCAATACTACTTACTTTGATCGATCTGTCTTTCCAAAATTCAACTGTAGCCTCAGTGTGATTCCTCTAACTGTATAATTCAGAGTCTGCTAATTAAGAAATAGACTTCATTCAGTAGTCGAGACATTCTCGTCGAAGGTAGACGTTCATTTCTATGTAATGGAATGAAGGGTGAAGATATGTTGAAGGAAATTGCTTTAATCCTAATGCAATACAACAGTATACATTAGTGAGAAATGAACTCAGACAAGATTGGGTGAGGTACTCAACGAAAGAATAGATTAAAGTAATCTTTTCGGGTTTAGCCATCGAACATCTGGATTTTCAATCACGGTATCTTTGCTCTGTATCCTGTGCCGCTTGTAACACAGTATACATCATTGCAGCTGGGACATAAACATACAGTCCTTTCATAAGCATGCCAAGGTTTCCCGCATTATATATATATATGTATATACATATTTCATTTATATATACATGTATCATATCAGATAACACCGCCTTCCCTTTCCTTTTGCACAATCATCATAGCTCTCCCATCGTCTCTCGAAATTCTCACTCGGAACTGATCTCCAATAGTACGGTTAAAACCATAGCAAACCATACCATTATTGTAAAGGAGGTATCAGGCCATAATTATATAACCTATAGCAGATCACTGTCTACTTACTTTGTTAATAGTTCTTTTTGAGCATTTGAATTGACCAATCAAGTGCTTTGAAATTAGGAGATATTCCTTGGTTTATGAAAATCAATTTGTCTGTCAGGAATCGAAATATAGCTGTCAAATTTGGTGATATATTTCGCATGCTGATAGCAAAATACGAACGTAGTGTGCAAGAACTATGGCCGTACGTTTCGTTACTCGTGTCTATACGCTTAACCCGGGGTTAGGGGACTGATGAACTTTTCAAGATATGTATTTTTGTATTTCATGATCCTTATAGTGTTCATATGAACAGTTACAATCAAAGTGTGACTGACTTGCAGGAAATTAACAGGGTTTTATGTTTACTGTGATTTATCCTTTTAATTTGGTGCTAATGTTATTATATGAATTAAGTCTTTGAATTATGAACGCGGAAATTCTTTAATGGACGACGGCTGAATAGTGGAATGCCGGACTAGACGCTTGTATCGTATCAGTGAACCGGTAATTCGAAGGATGCATACGATAAAATCAGCAACAATTTAGAAAGGGACTAGCTGGACTGCAAATATTCATAAGTTTCTTGTATACTTGCTTTGATTTTGGTGCTAATAATATCACACGGATAATGTATTTTTTATCATGAACGTCGACATTTACTATGGAGGGTGAATGCCTGTTGAATCTCGATCTGATAATATTCGTCCTTCGAGTTTTTCACATACACTAGAATATCTGTTCGTAGCAAAACAGACGAGCAGATTACATATGACATGGATCGTACTTTCTGAGGATAAAAACAGTTGTCATTTTGACAATTGGTGTCCGACTGAGTGATTGGACTCGAAACCTTGACCATGTTGACCAGAGGAAGTTTCCCAGACAAATGAACACGTACATGTATGCATCGGCAATACTTAAACTCAGTATGTTCATTAATAATTGAACGTTGAAACTTCATGTACAGTCCAAACGAGAAATCCGTCACTTAACTTCCCTGGCCACTTGGTTCTAGACTATACCGTATTTTCGCACTCAAAGGGCATGAGGCAGAATTCTCATTTGCAGTGATGATCAAGATAGATTCTGGATTTTTTTTACCAGCGAAAGAGTTCAAGTTTAATCTCTTTGAAGCAAAGTAGTCGTTGCAGAAAGCTTCATTTAAATCGTATGGGCATGCGTTCATGAAATGCTAATACACATTCACATCATGTTAGCCCTACCAGGTCTGGGGGAGGCATTGTAGCCTCCCTATCAAACTTTTCCCTCTATCTACAAAACTACAAAAAAATGAAAGCCTCCGCGACCTTTTAGTTTATCATATTGGAGTCATTTTGATCTTATTTGCACAACTCTCTGGGTAGAGGATCATGGGTAAATTCAAGATGGCGGCCATTTGGGGTACCAGAAAAATGATATTTTCGTAATTTGTCTACAAAATTCCTGTTTCCTACCAGGAAAATTGGGCAAAATCTATTTTATCTCATATGAGACTATTATTTACTAATTTATAATGCATTTTTGCAAAGATTACATAAATAAAAAGCCAAAAAATGACCAAAAATACCTGTTTGGAAGATGACGTCACTGTGACGTCATCAAAGCGGCCATCCTGGATTTTTTTTTTACATTTTCGGGTAGAGCTTGATCCAAGCGTATAGTGTGCTAAGTTTCAGTCTCCTAGCTCAAGGGATAAGAACAAGATCTAGGGGGACCGAAATGGCCCACGGGTCTGGCTTGGTCCCCTAAAGCCCATGCCAGATAGTGTTAAAGGAGCATGTCAGTATTTGGACCGTGAAGCGCGGTCATTTTTCACGCATGCACGGTCCGATTGGGGCGTGCTGCAAACAGATTTTGTTATCGGCGCTATCGAAACTTCACGCTGGCCCGGCCCTATTGACCCGATCCTTTAGGACCGTTCCAAAACTTTGTCTCGACTGCGGTCCGAATACATTTGTTCGTCGAGCCGGTCGTTTGTGGACGTGGAGCCGGTCCAACACTGAGAGAGTTGGACCGCCTACACGGTCAATTTTTACACGGAAATGTAAATAGAACGGTCCAAAGTCTGACATGCTTCAAAAACTTAAATGTATTTCAAAGAATCCCGATCAATAAGCAACACGTGGATGGCGACGAGCAATCAGATGGAATATATCGTCACCACCCATCAGTTGTTGAGCCCGGTAAATTCAGGCCGAATGTCACGAAAACTATTAATATAGTTTTTAGATTGTATATACTTTGTTGAATTTGCCGAATTCCCCAGATATGTTTCTCTTCCGACAAGGACGGAAGAGTAGGCAGTAAAGCAAAGGATATCACTGTGCAATAATTGAGATTCCCGGGCCATTTGGTTGGAGGGATTGGATTAGGTTGGACAGACATGTAAGAGGTGAGAAAAGTTGACGATACCTGGCGATTAAAAAGTAACCACCTGACTCCACAGGAAAGTCCCCCTCCATCTCACAAACATGTACAATAAAATCATGGTATTATACGGAGACATTGAGGCACTTCATTGCAATCACACGCTGATCTTTCTCTCGATGAAGTAAATAGCTTTGGTTCAATTCGTAGCCAGACTAGTGTAAGCAATCACACTTATGTAATTTGGATGACATTTTGTATACTTGACTGTCCTCATGAAATAATCATTCTATCGGCGAACGATGCAGTGGCGCTAGCAACACGCCTCATAAAATCGATTGGGGTTTTTCTTTTTGACTCATTGGTGATTTTGTCGATGTAGCAGTTGCCAGCATCAATTTTTATCAGTGTTGGCATGACACGTATTTTATTCACACCCAAGCCCCAAAGGAAACAACTTCTATGTAATGAATACCAGATACGTCTGTTCTATTTACGCAAATAACATTTCGCACACATATTCAAACTCTTCGGATATTTTTGCGTAATATTTGATCATTATTTTTATTCTGGAAGTTTGTATGAAAAGCATGTGTAACATTCAGTTTTAGTGACAGAGATATGGGCATATATAAATTTCTCTGACACATTAATTATGATGCAAGAGTGATGACTCACTGCCCTTTTGGACTAACAAGGGTCATGCAAATTCAGGTGTTTGACTCACTGCCCTTTGTTTATGGGGACTTCCCCGAGATTTGTGATACACTAGGACCCTATAATATCCTACGGACCACCATTTTTGTGGGGGCTCCTGCACTGCTGGGAAAATGACATTACAAAACGTCATTGGCATGAGCGTCACATATTAACGCTGCTCCAGAACTGGCCTTTTACCCTCTACTACCCAAGTCAGTGGAATTGTAAGTTCGCATTATTATAACTGCGTCGCTGTTACTTGTCGAAAGTCCATTACAAAGAGTCAGTAAGCCGGATCGGATCATGTAGTCTCTACACATCGATAGACAAGCATGGAACGACAAGTGGACAAGGCCACACAACATTATCGCAGAAACTTATAAAACAGGGCTATACCACCAAGCGCCTCCACTCAAAGTTTCTCAAATTTGGCGATAAATATCGCATGCAAATTACGAGCTTAGCATGCAAGGTCTATGGCTTAAATTCTAATTCCGCTTAACCCGGTGCTAGTGGCCGTATGAACCCATGTACTTCAAGATCATCATGGTGCTGATATGAACTGTAGAAATCAAAGCGTGACTGAGATACATCATTCTCTAGATGACGACTTTACAACGAATATCATATGGATTAAGAATACTGATCAGCGATACGGATTTGATATTTTGCCGGCATCATTGAAAACGGTTGACCGTTTCTCTCGTGTAGGAAACTAGCCTATATTTATGTATACTATGATTGTCTTTTTGAATTTGGTACTAATGCTGTTATATAGAATATGAAATAGGTCTTTGGATTATGTTCTACCCTATCCTCCATCCGGTTTCTTTCAATTTCAGTGAAGGTCGATAAATCCCCCTCATTCATATATATGCACTATCCAACTCAAGAAGATCTCCAATTATCTGCTACCCCATCTACATCTAGCTTCGACTCTTTGTTGTGTACCGCAGCTTGGAAAGGAACCGTTCTCTCCTCCATCCCCTAAAAATACTGTTCATACTCCTGATCCAGGGGCCTGAAACTTACCATAAAATGTCATCGGGGTAAACTCTAGCAGTAAATGTAATGAAAGCCAAGATAGCTGCTTTGAGCTTGTTGATTCTCAATTTTGGTACTCTACACATCGTCTACCCTCATTTGAAACACTCACAAAAAATTGCAACTGTCTAGAAAACTATCAAGGATATAGACCGGATACGCACAGACATCGTCATCACATAATTCGTCGACCCTTCTGATGGGCGTATACAAAGATGTGAAACATTCCCCCAACAGTCACTTACAAGTACGACTAACGCCGTTTTCCACCCTCTTTGAACAATTACCACCCTACTGGCGTATAATGACGAATGCTGGCTTCGACGATAGCTAAATTTGATTGTCGAGATATTAACTTTCTGAAAGTATTTTGAAAGGCATTAATCATGCAGATTGGCATTGGGCAACCAGGAAACACCAAAGACACATCAAGTCTCTATGTAACAGCAAGTAAAACATTGTACATTACTACGGCATAAATTCGAACAAACTTGGGCCAGGCACTAAAAAATCGATTAGGGTAATCTTTCCAAGTTTGGTCATCGGACAACTGCAGTTTTCTTCGCGGTATGTTTGCTATATATATCCAGCGCCGCTTTTCCAAATTCGAAGGGTAAACATGCTTCAATGCAGCTGGGAAAGATACATGAAGAAACAGCCCCTTCCTAAGGATCTCAACGTTACCCGCGATTCTCATGAAATATATATCAATAAAATCAGATAACACTACCCTCCCTTCTCCCTTGCACAAGTATCACAGCTCTCCCATTGTTTTCCCGAAATTCTCACGTATTACTCCAATATTACGGTTAAGCACATAGCAAAGCCCATTATCGCAGTAGAGGACCATAATTATGTAATCTATAAGAGATTATTGTCTACATACATTGCCTAAATTTCTTTTTCACCATTTTAATTTACCAACCAAGTACTTTGAAATCGGGAGATATTCCTTGTTTTTTGAAGATCAGTTTGCCTGTCAGGAATCGAAAGATCGTTTTCGTATCATACAGTGTGAACCGGCAAATCAAAGGATGCATAAAATGAAATCAGCAACATTTTAGAAACGGACCAGTGATTTTGGTGATAATAGTATCACTTGAAGATTGTTTTTTTTATCATGAACGTCGACATTCACTATGGAGTGCGAATGTCTATTGAATGTCGCATCTGATGATATTCATGCTCAGTTTTTCGCATATATTGGACAAATGGTGTCCGGCTGAGTTATTGGGCACGAGATGTTGACCACGTTAGACTCTGACCACGTCAATCAGAAGAAGTTTCCCCGACAAACGAAGACGTATGCGTCGCCAAATTTCCAAGCTCAATATGTTGATTAATCACTGACTCTACATGAACATTCCATACGATAAATCCGCCAAATAACTTCCCAGACCATTTGGTTCCAGATTGTTCCATAGTCTCGAAACCAAACGACGAAAGAAAGAATTTTCATTTAAAGATTTTTTCAGGATCAGCTGTGGATTTCATACCACCTTTTTTCACACCAGTGAAATAGCACGGAAAAGTGTTCGTAACATACTCCCCACGATTCTATGGTTAGGTGTTTTTTTTAAATCAACAACGTTCATTTCTTAAAGAAGTGTTCAAACACATTCACAATTTTTTTTATATATTTAAATTGGCTTCATTGATAATGACTATGTTTGCGAAATGATTTTGGGTACTAGTGACTAAAGGCAAAGGTCTCATCTAACGTACTGGGAGATAAACATCTTCGTCATGTACACGAGAGAGCGTGACTTATTAGATCCAATTTCGGCAGCTTTACTAGAGATTCCTGATCAATAAATATGACGTGCATTGCGTCAACCAATCGGGTGAAATATATCGTCACCAGCCGCCATTGTGCGCGGCGAGTCAAGTAAATTCAGGTCGTATTTGTTCAAAATGACTAGGAAAGCTGTTTATATAGTTTTTACCCCTCGGCCAAAATTTGGCCGAAGGGTATTGTCGTCGTCATGTACGTCTGTCCGTCTGTCCGTCTGTCCGTCCGTCCGTCTGTCCGTCACACCTTTCTCGTTACCAAGATATCTTTAGAACGACTTACCCTAGGCACACCAAACTTGCAGTGCACATCCGTATGCTCGTGACCCAGAACCCTATTGAATCTGGACCTGATTGGTTGGAAACTTGGGCGGCCATCTTTAATTTATGCGAAACCATCACAGCTTTCTTGTTACCAAGATATCTTTAGAACGACTTACCCTAGGCACCCCAAACTTGCACTGCACATCCATATGCTCATGACCCAGAACCCTATTGAATCTCGACCTGATTGGTTTGAAACTTTGGCGGCCATATTTAATTTATGCGAAACCATCACAGCTTGCTTGTTACCAAGATATCTTCAGAACGACTTACCCTAGGAACACCAAACTTGCACTGCACATCCATATGCTCATGATCCAGAACCCTATTGAATCTGGACCTGATTGGTTGGAAACTTTGGCGGCCATATTTAATTTATGCGAAATCATTAATCTTGTGTATCTTAGGTACCATTTCTCTGTTCAGTGTGAAACTTGGTATAGATCATCAATGCATCAAGAAACTTCAAAGGAATGACCAAACCAGTTTCCCTGATTCGGTGAAAACCTTAGCGGCCATCTTTAATTTATGCAAAATCTTTAATGATATATATCTCTGATACCGTTCAAGTGTTCTATACGAAACTTGGTATACAGCATCGATGTATCAAGAGACCTGCAATGTATAACCACATCAGTTCCTCTGAGTGGCCGGAAGGATGGGCGGCCATCTTTAATTTATGCAAAATCATGAATGATCTCTATCTCTGATACCGTTCGAGTGCTCGATGTAAAATTTGGTATATATCATCGACGCATCAATAGACTTACGATAAATGACAGTTCTGGCATTTCTGATTGGGCGGAAACCTTGGTGGCCATCTTTAATTTATGTAAAACCTTTAATGATGTATATCTTTGATACCATTTCAGTGTTCTATATGAAACTTGGTATATAGCATCGATGTATCAAGAGACTTGCAATGAATAACCACATCAGTTCCTCTGAGTGGCGGGAAGGATGGGCGGCCATCTTTAATTTATGCGAAATCATTAATGATCTCTATCTCTGATACCGTTCGAGTGCTCGATGTAAAATTTGGTATACATCATCGATGTATCAATAGACAGTTCTGGCATTTCTGATTGGGCGGAAACCTAGGTGGCCATCTTTAATTTATGCAAAATCTTTAATGATGTATATCTTTGATACCATTTCAGTGTTCTATATGAAACTTGGTATACAGCATCCATGTATCAAGAGACTTGCAATGAATAACCACATCAGTTTCTCTGAGTGGTGGGAAAGGTGGGCGGCCATCTTTAATTTATGCGAAATCATTAATGATCTCTATCTCTGATAATTTTCAAATGCTCCATGTAAAATTTGGTATACATCATCGATGCATCAACAGAATTATGTAATGAATACCGGTTTCTCTGATTGGACGGAAATGTTCGAGGCCATTTCTAATGGCAAAAATTTTCATAATCTGTATATTTGTCACTTGACTGCTTGGTGTTCCTGAAGTCTTGCTTCAAATTGAATACATTATGAATGGCTGGCGCCCAGAGCCGAGGGGTTTTCAGATGCGCAGCTTCGTATTATATTGTGTCTAAAGTTTTGAATTTGACAGATTTCCCAGAGTAGAAGGTAAAGTATGTTACATTACTGTAATAATTGAGATTCCCTGGCCATTGGATTGGAGGGATTGGATTGGAATGAACAAATATGTAAGAGGTGTGAAAAGTTGACAAAAAAAGCAACCATATGATTTCACAGGAAAGCGTCTCGCTGCATCTCACATTCAGACTGATGCCTTGGGGGTGCAATGCTATCAAACAATTGGGGTCTACCTAGTGGTGGGGGAAGTAAATCGGTGTCACTCAAGGTGACCAAACAAACATGAACAATAAATCGCGGTTGATATACATTAATAAGATCACCGCTACCCACATGGCTCCACCAGCAATGCCAAATATACATGTAGAGATAACGTCATTGAAGTCACGCGTTCATCTTTCTATCGGTGGGTAAGCCTGATCGACGTATTGACTTATCCATAAGATTGGTTCCCTGACGGAGAGGGCTGGACACATGGCGTGAAAAGCCAGATATAAATTGCAGGAATTAGTTCAATTCGTAGCCAGACTGGTCGTGTTGCAGCAGTCACACTTATGTAATTTGGATGAAATTGTGTATGCTTGACTGTGCTCAGGAAATAATCATTCCATCGATGGCCGATACAGGGTCACGAGTCACACGCCTCATACAATCGATTGGTGTTTTCCCTGTTGACTCCAAGATCTTAATTACGAATGCGTAATTCATAGGGAAGTTATTTAGAATTTTCTGTGTCGCTGGTGATTTTATCGATGCAGTAGCTATCACTGTTAGCTCACATCATCGTCGACATTAGCCTCTGTTCCAGTGTATGCACGCACAAGCCTCAAAGTAGATAACTTCTACGTAATACGTACCAGGTATGGTCTGCTTACGTAAATGGTGTGAAAATATCCAATCCGCTAAACTCACATATCCAAACTCCTCCTGTTTTTTTTGCCTGATATTTTTGAGCATTACTGCTATTCTGGCAGCTACAAGTGTAAATCGTCATACAAGGTAAAAAATGCAAATGAAAATCCGCATGCTAGTCTAAAGAACATCTGTACGTACATGTAGCTCGATAAACCACAAGAGACATAAGGATAATCCCATCCAAAATAGGGGCATGATGTGTTTGCAGGAGAAATAGAGAAATATTTAAATGATTGAAATCTTAGAATGGCATCAGAAGCTGGGAATCTTACATAAAATATCATCGATTTGACGAAAAATCCGTCAAATATTCATTGATTGGATATGCTCTTTTATCATCTTGTACATATAAGATATCCAATATAAGACTGTCCTTTATCGGGCTTACCATCAACTGTTTTGCGTGTGTAGGGTAAGGGAAAATCATCATATAAAGTTAACTGATCAGGTCAGTGTAGTGAAAGTGGAAAATTACAACGCATATAAGGGAAGTGAGAGGAGGTGACAGAGCCACCTGACTTCACACCTATAGTCTTCTGGTTAACCTATTCTAAAGCACATGCCAAGAATCTAACGATTCGTGATATGTGTTGTATCTCATGTACGCTTTTATTGTACCTGTTCATGTGGCAACTTGGATGACATGACCACACGACCCCTAGCACCGGTATAAGCGGTATTCGATACAAATCTAGAGAGCTATGATGGAAAAGGTGAACATAATCTGGGATATACAGTATAAGTATTGGATGATGCCAATCCAATTAGGAGAGATGTAGCTAAAATAATCCCTTTAGATTGAGTGGCCCGTGACAAAAGAAGATTACCGATAAACTGGGTGAATCCAAGGGGTGTGATCACTGTTGTAAAAGTCCGAGGGACACGTGAGAACGCATACACCAGGGATATCACTGGTGAATATCGATTAATGATTTATTATGCATCTTCAGAAGTCCAAGTAAGTGCTAAATCCTCGAATTTACCTTGACCAAGTTCGTGATTTGAAGGAGTTATCGGGTCATTCATCGTTTATTTCTTTCCGCAAGGTCGTTTTAAGTTTGATATCCTTCGACTGCGAATTCTGGTTTGGCAGGTACATGTAGTTGGCCAACCAGGAGTTTCAAAACTCACACAATCGCAGTGGGCTGAAGAAACGAGCTAGCTGATCGCCCTTACTGATAGCTCAGAAACCCCTGAACTACTTATATACAGAAGTGCTTGCATAATTAACCAAGCCTGTTTGGATCCTTACGAATCGATCGATACCTCGACTCGCGAGGATGAATGTTATGCTGCGAAGGGAATATAATACAAGAAATAAATATATTGGTGACGATCTTATATATGAAAACTAGTTCAAAGGTGAATCTTACATTAACTGTTATTAGGAAAGACCCACTTTATACCCATAAGATGTCTGTATGGGAACGAATAAGATGAATAATCACAACAGTATACCCACGGTCAGCTATAGTCTCGAATGCACACGATTATGCTAGTTTCGGAAACACATTTTTCGGCATACAAGCTGCGAAAGCGTGTGCAGCGAGTACTCGCGAGTGACCATGGTCATACGGCTAGCCATTGTCTCCGCTAAAACATTTTTATCTGGACACTCATTATCAAATTGCAGGCCGCTCTCGTGCCAGATGATTGAAGCAAATCTCGACTATGGAGCATCGTGAGTTGACGAGAGTGAGCAAAGCTTCAGAATTGAATTGCAATTGCCAGGCAACTTATCGATTTTATCATCCGCCTGTCATGGAATGGTATTGTCAAAGTTTCTTGTCACAGCACTGCACGTAAAGAACGCAGCGTATCAGAAGCAATTTCATGCAGATTCACTTACTGCCCGCGCTGTCTGGGACTCTCATTAATGTACCGTCCATAATTTAATACTACGAATGTTCGTAACGGCATAGTCGTGTCTTTAGTAGAATGTCATAAGGCAACTTACAATGACAGAGGGGGCCCTCGGTGGCCGAGTGGTCTAAGGCGCTTCGCTGGTGACCGCTAGCCTCACACCACTGAACCGGCACGGGTTCGAGCCCAGTTGGTCCATGTGTGAAAGTTTGTCAGTTACTTGCCGAAGGGCGGTGGTTCTCTCCGGGTACTCCGGCTTCCTCCACCAACCAAACTGACTGTCACCATATGAGTGAAACAAACTTGAGTGTGACATTAAGCCAAATTCCCAAACTCCTCCCTACAGTGACAGAGACTGATCACGTGGTATCGATTGCTTACTTATCGCTCACCATACAGACTGTCATAATTTGCTTGCTGATACGAGACAAGAGTACATTTACCAATTTTACGGTTCACAACCCCCCAACTCGAGACAGTCGAGCTTCCAGCAGACAAAAGTTCACTTGCCGCCATTGTGAGATATGAAGTGTCTTTGTTGTTTCCAGGCCAAAAGTTTGTGCTAACTAAGAGTCTTAATGATGAATGCCTTTAGCGATATTCTTAAAAGAACAATATTCCACAAATGTTAGTCTTCGAATCTAGTACCCGTCGTCGTTCCCTAGTAGATTGGTAATTGGTTGGGAAAGGTTTGTGTGGGGTACGTTTTATGTAAGTGACAGGACGTTTATTGCCTCTTCCTTCTGGTCAAAGGTTATTTTTTCATGTCAGTCGTCATGTAATCAATTTTGAATTACGATCATATTGCAGAGTCGATCGTAGCTTGTTAAGCTTACATGACATATGTAGATGCTTCTGATAGTGGCAGAGGAGATTGAGAGGGGTTTAATGACAATAGCATAAACTGTAGGGCACATGTCGAGCATGAGGTCAGCTCTTGGGACTCGGTTCCTGTTCGTCATATACATCATCACTTGCATCAGCGTATTCGGCATGCTGTGTTCGATGTTGTAGTGATCCATGTTGCAGCTCCTTTAATGTAGAAAATTACAACTGCAGCGATCCGCGACCATGTATCACTTATTGGGTCTTCATAGTGTAACCACTCTCCGGCGTTACCAACGATATATGAGGTTGTCCGTCATTTTATACAGCAAGAAAAACACGAACCAAATTTCCTAGGATGACATAAGCTGAACCCCATTTACCCTTTAAACAAATGGCATGTCAGGTCATTGAAGGTTTTGGTGTATTCTAAGTCCGGGTTCTGACTCGCAATGCAAGGTTGAGCATTTTCAGCTATCAAAACTGTTGACATGTGGGACCAGTCACAATAAGAACTATTAATCTATAAATTCGATTAGGGACAATGAATTGACGAATATTGTGGAGAAAGAAAATAAAGTAGCGCAAGCATATGCTGTACGTAGTACGTTTCCATGGGCTTTGGTCTCTTTAATTAAATTACAAACACTGGTTTTTATTTTCTATTCATTATAAAATTTTAACATCGTTTAGAAGCGAAATAAAATTCCAATGTTGGCTAAGAACAGTTCCTCTGAACAGAGCCTCTAGCTAATCAGATAACGCATTGTTGAACTAGACGGTTTCTACATCGGGGTACATTGGCTCATATTAAGTAACCAATCTGCATTGAATGGGACGTTAGTGTCTGTCGATTGCATTTCCCCTCATCCGGGTGTCAACAACTGCACAACTGTATTGCATGGTCGTCTGAGTTCGAGGCTAGATCGAATGTCAAGGTATCGCCACGTGAAGCTCATCAGGTGAATCTCTCAGAGAATAACTCATGAAAATATATTAGGCCTCTGTAGGCGTATCTAGGAACATCGGAATTTGGTCTGAGTGGATGTAAGCACGATGGATTATAGCACATGGATGAAGTCGCTTTTGTAAATTCATTTGTGTGATTAAGGTGCTTTCTGAATCCAAAATATTTTTCTTCAAGCAGTTCGCTGTGGGTATTCGTCTAATAATTATACCATGATGTGGAACGATACATCCATTCTGTAGCGTATTTTATTTGAAGATATATTCTGTCCTTTAGATTACACTATCTTAATATAGCACAGGCTTTAGTGCTGAAAATTGGTCGAGTTCATGCGGGATTCGAACGAGCGACCATCAGAGTAAGGCCCGAATCAGCGACTATTAGAGTAAAGCCCGAACCAGCGACCATCAGAGTAAGTCAGTACGGTCATCAGAGTGTTTTGTATGTTGGCTTTCAAGGCTATCGGTCTGCTATCTCCTGTGTTTGTGGGAGACATGTTGACCGAGTGGTTTAGATCGCCGACATATAGGGCTGGCATTCGAGTGCCTTACTCTGATGGTCGCTGGTTCGAATCTCGCATGGACTTGACCAATTTTCGGCACTAGAATATCTACTATACTAAGATAGTATAATACCAAAATAAAGTACATATATATTATTTTATTTCTCTTCACCATTTCACTTCACTTGCCAATAATATACGTCGATATAATAACTTATCTCTATAGGCCTTGAGAGGCTTTTGCTATTTACATTACATAGTCTATCTTGCATGGAAGTGCCTGTCATGTAGCGGCTATCTTTTTGCTTGGCAAAAAAACACGATCGGTTTTTCGTGTCCTCCAGGAATTCGGCTGGGGGCAATAGGATAAACGTAAATCAATACAGCTAGAACATAGAGACGGACACCTGTTCTATGGCACAACGTGCTCAATCATTGAAGAATTGTCAAACTGTTCGCTGATGGGAAAGGACAAATACATCACTGAAACATATCCACCTGGGACTGCTCAACTGATGCAACTTTTCATGATCACGATCTTCTTGAACGATTCGATAAGCAATACTATCTGATCAGCAGATTAGTAATATAGTTGTTTAAGAAACTGTTCACCTAGCGGGTAGAAAATAGGTAGTATTCAGTTGTAGTGTCCAACGGTTCTAGGATATTTCGTTGTTGAAATGTTTACCCGTTACTCGAGTAAAAAAAATTACACATCACTGTTCCCCGTTCGCGAAAAAATCATGTGTGCGGTGAAATGTGGTACCACACAACGAAGAAGACGGTCTTCTCCGTAAGGATACCATCTGAACTTCAAAGTCGACAGGAGTTGTTCTTTACTGCGGAGGCCAGTTGGTACCGTCTTATAGAAGTTGTCTTGTCCGCTATGGTAGGGATGCTACAGTCCTCTGTTTACCTTGATATTGGTAACTCGACAATACTATGTACCAGTATCAACAATACATGTATTTTAATGAGTAAGATATGTGCCTAGCTTTTAGCAGGTCGATTTGTTCAGCCTCAGGGTTGGGTTGTGCTGGAAGCCAAGCGGCTTGATAAACGCCTTCGGTGAAAAAAAAATTCGTTGATGAATTCCGAAACCCATGAAAAGGAGCATGGTCTGAATTTATTATTTGCCTCTGTCGTCGCAACCAGCTGTGATTTCAACGCCAGAGTAAGAAATTAAACGAGATGAAAATAAGTCCTCGAACCTAGTTTTTCAAGTGTCAATAAACATTCATCAAATTCCAAATATGTATTTCGTTCAAGTTCATCTTATATGTGTAAATGAAATGCAAAAGAACACCGATTCATCCATCCGTCGCACCGGGATGGGTAATGATCATGCAAACACGCCGTTTAACCGGTTTCTTCCAACACGCCCTACATATGTCAATGGCACATATAGACATTGTGTGAACCCCGCACTCTGAAGAAAATGCCTCCTCTCTAGCCCTAGGTATATGAACGGGGTATAATAGTGGCTTGGTGGTGGGGCTCGGTTCTCTGTCAGTGTATGTAATATTGTGTTAGTGGGACTAGGGATCAACATCTTGGAAGCATGCAGATCGGCGTTCTATATATCCGCTAACAGAACCTCCGATTTTGTGAGAGGCGATATGGTCGTGGTGGTTAGAGCTCCTCTCCTGTATGGCCATGTGGCTGAAGTCAACCGAAGTTTGAATGGCTTCCCCTGACCCAGCAAGTTTTCAATGAATTGGAAAGGAATTGTTAGATTAGTTCCCCTTCTGCCGTTGTGTCTTTTTTATATTCCATCTTCTCCCTCACTTCGGAGTGCCCGAGCATCCATTATACATTTGACAATTGTCTCATGAAACAGGACTACCCAGGGATGTCTGACTAACGAACCCGATCAGCATCGATAATTGCATCAGCGACTCGTATGTGTTACCGTACGTGAAGGTCGATAGATCCCCTTCATGTGATCCTTTATATTGTGGATTATCCAGCTAAAAAAGATCTCCAATGATCTTCTGCTTGGTTAACCCTATCTAGCTTCGACCATTTGTTGTGTACCGTAGCTTGGAAAGTAGCCGTTCTCCCTCCCCGCAAAGTATTGTTCATACTCTTGGTCTATGAGCCTGGAACTTACCATGCAATATCATGGGGTCAAATTATAGAAGTAAATGTAATGGCTGTTATGAGATTGATGATCGACTTTTCAGTCAAATTTACACCAAAAAAAAATCACCAGACAAAACTTGAGTAATAAATTAGAAAATAATTATCTAATGTGAAATAAAATAATTATTCGCGCTTTTATACTTGAAAAGGTAAATAAATATGAAGACAAACGATGGAAACGCAACTTTTCCGTCACATACTCGTGGACGTCATTTTGAATACACCCATGATGCTCTTCTTGTAAAGGTATGCAACAGGTCTTTAAATGACCCGAATATGATAAATTATTATGTAAATTATCGGAGTGTAGCTTGTAAAAGCGGTGGCATCATGTCCTCATTTTGGGCTAGTAATTTTGATTTTTGATCTCAACCTCAATTTTCGTATCTGCATATTGTTGGTATAATGTATGAAGTAATAAATAACAATTGTTAATGATGTTTTGATTTTGTGTTCACCGTGACCTTGGTCGTTCGATCGCGACCTCAATTTTGATATCTCCTAACCTAATTTCATCCACTTTCAAAAAATTGCAACTGTCTAGAAAACTATCACAGATATAGACCGAATACGGACAGACGGATAGACAGATAGAAATCGTCATTTGGTAAACCCGTCATCGTTTTTGACGGGCGTATAGAAAGATGTAAATCATGCTCCTAACTGTCACTTACTAAAAGTACGAGCTCCGTTTTTTCACCCTCTTTGACCAATTACCACCCTACTGGCGAAAAATATAAGTTATCCTGTCCCTGCGAAGTTGATACTGAATTTTATCCTGTTTCCCGACGAAAATGCACACGACCGCGAAGCATTCGAGTGTGGCATTCGAGTGTGGCATTCGCTAACCAAATACAAGAAAAGTGATCATGACAACGGCTGGAGATGCGCCAAATATTTTGGAATATTCGGAATCAGCATTGTAGATTTTGTCATATTTTATACAAATATGTCAATATGTCAAATACATCTTGCGAAAAAGACTGCACAGTTTTCGAACAGAAACGTCTTTGGATAGTCATTCGTGGATTAAACAATGTATTTTTAAGAATGTTTACTATCTGCTAATAGTAATTTGATTCGTGTAACCTAGAATTGTACACGTCAAAAACGGAATAAGCGCGAATATCAAGGTAAACTTACATATCATACACATTGTATTTTAGCCGAGGCGCGATCATCGAAGCTGCAAGCGTCAAGCAACTGTTCAAATTCACCAGTCTCTACTCACGGTACACTACCTTTTCCAGGTATTTCCAGAAACAGTCGGACACGTTATTGGTCAGATTTACGAAGTTGACATCCGCATATTCTGTATTTCCGGGACAGAACGCTCCAGCAGCCAATGTTTGGTTCATTGCAAACTACAGTCAGCTGGGCCAGTCAGTGCAGTTTGATATGTGTGTTTATCCCAGCGGTACTTGACAAGAATTATATCACCATGACCACAATATTCGGGTTTACCTTCATTTCAGTTCATGCTACACATACAGCTGGCTATGTTTCCCGACTTCGCTTTGTTTCAAGTATGTTGATTTAACAAAATACTTAAAGCGAGACTGAATGGTATATGATTTCTTTTTCTGAATAGCTTTACATTGGTCCAGTATCCCTCTCCCCTATCAAAGATTATTGAACTGCCCTGGTGTTTGTACAAAGCACTTGACACACCTGTTGAAGCCCTTCACATATCGCATGGACTCATAATGTCGGAATGCGATGTAAGGATCGACATGACGGCGCTTAACTGGGGCTTTGCGATGTTAGGGGTCGGCACGACAACCCTCAACATCGCACGCATAATTTCGATGTCGAAAACGTGACTATTGATGTTTTTGCATTTCAATCGCATGTTTCAGAGCCCTTGTGAGTGGAAACAAAATATCCTAGCTCTTCCAAATGACTCTTGGTTTTCAGGATGTCTTGGAGCGTGGGATCGCACTGCACTCTATCAATGGGTGAATGTCAGCAACCTAGTCTTGTTTTACACAGTGAGATTCGCAATAGAACAACAAACACCCCACATTTGAGCCAAATATGGCCATTTTCCCAACGAAATCCATACGCATCCGAAAATGTCCTTCTCACAATAGCTCCTGAGTGCGCATGCACGGATCACTGAACCTACGACGCAAATGACCCTATGAACATCCGCTCTACACCACATGCCACTAGTCACCAATATGAGCTAGCGTTCCTTCCTATGGATGTATGTAGTTCCAGCTGTGCACCCAATCACTTCGTATCAGGGATTCTCCTAACACTCGCCGAGTGCCACTTTCACAATGGACTCAATGTGGCCCACATATAGCAAGGTCAAAACCCACATACACGCACCCATTCCAGCTCCAACTGTGCTTTCTCTACTACTGATGACTTCTCAGATGACGTCACAGTCATGTAACTAATGCTCAATGGTCCACCAGGAGGTCCACCGTCAAACCACCACGCTTCCATCCCATTCACACAATGAGCAATTACAATCAAAGCTGTACTACGATAAATTCTACACAACAAATCGTCTCGGAGCTATTCAAGGAATACTAATAACAATCATTACTGGAAAGGTCTTACTGGTCTGCTATGAAAGAAACTAGCTTGCGTAAAAAAATCAATTTTATGTCGCTTTTAATGCGAATAACTAGTTTTGATTATTTATGCCGGACATATTCTTGTTGACGGCTGGTGATAAATTGGCTACTGCGCCGCCATGTTGACCCTTAACATCGCAATACAACGATAAGGGTAGGCCATGTCGATATTTGGTCCATTCCGATGTTGATCCGATATTAAGGGCTTCTATACACACCCATCACTGAAAGAATGCACTTATTTGACATTGACAATAACATGCTATGCTTCCGAAATATTTTAACATACTTTTGTAATTTCATCACAGTTTAACCTTACCTGGCCTGGGGGAGGCCGAAATGGTCCCCTACCAAACTTTCTGCGCTATCTCCGGAAAGACAAAAAATGGAGAACTGAAACTCCGTGACTTTATTGTTTATCATATTGAGGCCATTTGAATCATATTTGCATTACCCCCCGAGCAGAAGATCATGGGTTAATTAAGATGGCGACCACGTGGGGGTACCAGAAAAGTGATTTTTTTCGTCATATTTCTTCAAAATTTCTGCTTTTCCGCGATGAAAAGTGGACAAAAATTATTTTATTTCACATCACATTAATATTTACTAATTTATCGTGCAGCGTTTGCGGAGAAATTGCACAAATAAAAAATTCGAAAAATCTGTCCGAAAAATCTACCAAAAAATGCCGTTTTTGAAAATGTCACTATGACGTCATCGAAGGGGCCATCTTGGGTAATTAAGGGGGGACAGGCCAGGATAGGTCCCAAAAAAACAGGCCAGATAGCATTAAAGTGTTGAGGCTTGAAAGGTTTTTGATAATTCAACGATGAAATAAAACGTTTCGGCTTGTCTTTGTCGTTTGGCTACCAGCCTGAACATTGTCAATCACTGACTACAGATTAGGTGTCTCCGATCTCTCTGATGTACACATTCATATAGATGCATAGCCTTTTTCTTTTATTTCCGTTGTTAGTTATCAGTATCAATCTATCGGTAATACCTATTCGTATATTCCACAATTAATAACATAGATAAACATTTTCCCACCTCTTGCATATCGCTCCAATTTATTACCTTTATATGGTAGGATTCCTCTGGTGGACTGTTGGTCCCTGAGGCCCGCCCTCTGTACACGTCATGCGACAAACATATGTAGGTTTATTGTTTTGGTGGGAAATTTAAGCCGTGCGACGTCGGGCATTACAGGTGACTTTTTCTGTGTTTTCCTCGCATTACCAGGTTAACCCTATGTCGAGACGTTTACTCCATTAGACGTTCTCGATGCTCACCCCTCAACATTAGATGAGTTACTTCTTTGAGCTAACCTGTCATCACAGCTCCCGAGCTAGCGTATCTAATTCCGCTTAAGCCGGTGCTGTGAACCGTGTGGATACTTCATAGTCTAACATGAACAGCTGCAATAACAGCTCGGTTGAGATACTAAGGCTACGTTCAAGAATCCACCGTATTATCGGATCTGAATGTGAGTTGCCGAGGGAAGCTTTCCTATAGAGTAATATGACTGTTCTTTAGTCGCCAGACGTCGTCAATTTTCCCCACCTCTTGCATATCGCTCCAATTTATTACTTTTATATGGTAGGATTCTGCTGGTGGACTGTTGGTCCCCGAGGCCTGCCCTCTGTACATGGCATTCGACAAATATATATAGGTTTATTGTTTTGGTGAGAAATTTAAACCGTACGACGTCCGGCATTACAGGATAGTTTTTCTGGGTTCTCTTCGCATTTACCAGATTTACCCTGTGTCGAGGCATTTACTCTATCAGACGTTCTCGATGCTCATCCGTTAACAGAAGATGAGTTATTTCTCGAGCTGATCTGTCATCACAGCTCTCGAGCTAGCATATGTAATTCCGCTTAAGCCGGTGCAAGGGGCCGTGTGAATACTGTATACTCCCCACATGAACTGCTGCAATAACAGCGCGGTTGAGATACTAAGATTACGACCGAGAATCCACCGCATTCTCGCGTCATAATGCGAGTTGCCCAGGGAAGCTCTCCTGTAGAGTCATATGGATGCTCTATAGTCGTCGGACGTCGTCAATGTTTCCCACCTCTTGCATATCGCTCCAGTATATTACCTTTATATGGTAGGATTCTGCTGGTGGACTGTTAGGGATCACGTCCAATCGATCGAGGCGGTTTCTCGATAAACGTGTAAAACCGATAAATATCTCGTCTCGAAGGGTCCCGGTTTATCTCTGTCGATTGCTGTCCCGGTTTGCTCCCGGTTTTCTCTCGAAGGACAAGACCATCTCGATCCTTCTCGGAATAACTCGACATGCTTCGAGAATGGATTCGAGATGCCATCAAATGAAGTTTTGAACCATTCGGAAGGCGTGTGCTCGGAAGACAATATACATGTATACTCTGGGGCAGCGAGATTAATATCGGCGAGTACATATGCGTTTTAATGATTTAGATTGAACATCATGAATCATTTAATATTATTTTGTTATTCCGTCTAGAGATCTGTAGCCACATACTTGCTCAGACAGTGCAATTTCTCTAAACGTTATGAACGGAAAGAAAGAAACATCACCAAAATGTATAACCTGCTTACTATTATTCAGTTATTTTATGTTTTTAGAATTTGAATCGCTTTATCAGATACGTCCAGGAACTGCGAATCGAAGATAAATCCGGCAAGTATAGAATAAAATTTCATATGATGCTCTGAAAGTGTATCAGAATGGGATATCTTTATCGTCAGATATTTCCCCCGTCTTTAGAAATGAAGAGACTACAAAACCACAGGAACATCTGGTAATTCACTGGAAACCGGAGAATATAAACATAAACGCTCGATCGAAATTTGCGGTCAAACAACACGCCGTATCATTTAAGGTAAAATGTAAGTAATCGTTGGTATAAGGTCTGTTTGCCTTCTGAATTGGGCGGTAATTACTTCCATTATTTGGTTAATTTCTTAGACACATGAAATCATCAATAAATAATAGAACGTGGGTATATTATCAAGCCCCCGCCAACAGTGTTGTTTCATGGTTTTTTCTTTCGAAGAAATTGACCCCTCTCCCTTCGCGCTTGTTTCAAACCGACGGTTTTTCACAGATAGACTGTGGCGTGAATTTTCAAAACCTCTAGCTGCCAGTATTTCCGCTAACCACTTCCAGGCAAGCTTATGTCAGAAATAAACGTTGTTGATATAATCTCCTTATTTGAACTATATCACAAGACAGAAATTCAAAAAAAAAATAAAAAATGGAATCTGCAATGAATACTACCAAATTATAAAACAAATTACACATCGAGGTAATACACCGGTCACACTCTAACATAGCTTTCATTTCGGTTGAAACGATCCATATTTGGTTAACGCATGGTTCCATGTCATTATTATTCAGATCATATCCAGTTGATGTGTCATTTATTTTCCGACGGATACTAGTCAGATATACAATCAATTATCGAAGATCACTAAATTATGTATTCATCCGTTCATTACCGATCCATTTCGTATCCATCTCAAAAACCGGGACGTTTCGATCGAGATAGAACCGGGAGCAAACCGGGAGACGTCGTCAGGGGTCCCGGTTCTGCCCTCTCGGTTTCAGCCGAGAAATTTCTCGATCCATCTCGAAGGCATCGGGGAAGCTCCTCGATTAATTGGACGTGACCCCTTAGTCGTCAGACGTCGTCAATTTTCCCCACCTCTTTGATCATAATACTGGTCGATACGAATTTGATATTTTTGTAACATCATGATGTCTTGCCGGCATCATTGAGAACTGTTGACCCGCTTCTCTCTTGCAGGAAATTAGCATATGTTTATGTATACTATGATTGTCATTTTGAATTTGGTGCTAATGCTGTTATATGGAATATGGAATAGGTCTTTTTTTGGATTATGGACTCGGGCATTCTTTAATGAACGACGGCTGAATTATGAATGTCGGACCAGACGCTTGTAATCTATTTTCACTCTTATACCTTTCATATTAGTACCATGACAAATCTATAACAATACGGTAGAGCACAGTAATTGTTTCTTGACGAATACCATCAATATTTCATCCAGTGTGGCAAGACAAATGGTAATTTCCTCATCTCACAAGATGAAATATTTATGATATTCGTCAAGGAACAGTTCATTTTTCGACTAAAGGTACACTGAAACATTGATATCTTCAATGCCACTTCGCTCACGAACTACTTAGCCGCAAACAAATCTCACTTGCTACATGTACGACCGAAAGCGAAAGTTGAGAACGTTTCAGTTGGTGATACGCTGAAGTATGGATAGCACGAAGCAGTTTTTACCTCCGTCGATCAGACGGAGGTCTAGGAGCGCAACGTGAAATCTCCCGCCAAATAATTGTCATATGGGGAACCCACGACTCGTGTGATTTCCAATAGGGATTGCAATGGTTCCCGACGAAATTTTGAAACGTTTCTGGACACAAATGAATGCTTACGTCACAAAAGGTGTGCATCCTTTGCAGCGCTTCCACCGGGTCTCTTTATTCGAGGGTACTAAATTCGCGCGTGTACATGTACTTATAGCTTCGCGCTGGTACAAATGGCCGGTATGCGAGGTAAAGACAAACCTGCGCTTTCATAAAAAGTAAATTTTCACGAAAGAAAAACTCGCATTCCAGATAGTATAATTGGAAACTTCCTCGAGAATCTCTGAATCGGCAAAAAGATAAAGGACGAGTGTCATTCACCAGGATGCGAGTCGGAAGTGAGAAGTCAAATTCAAAGTCAGAGGTCAAAAACGTAAAACTCCGAAGAACTCTCTCGGCTTTTTCTTTTCTTTTTTTTTTAGTTGGGGGGTGAGGGTTGGGGAGATAGCGACTGAAAAAATATATATTCCCATGCTTCAATCGTTATCTGTGAATCCGATCAACAACCTAGCCGGATAATCTGTCAAAAATTATCCGTCGTCTGGGTAAGGTTGAAGGGTCATCGGAAGCTCGAACTGTGATACAGGCAAAAACTGTTGTTGTTGTAGTCTGGAAAAATAACTCTGCCTCACGAGGCGCTCTCTCGGCTTTTTCTTTTCCTTTTGTTTGAAGATGGGGGGGGGGGGAGATAGCGACTGGAAATATATATCTTCCCATGATACTTCAATCGTGCGCTCATGAATTCCACGGAAAAGCGGACATTGCTAAACAGCCCTTTTTCGCATAAAATTCACTCCACATTCTGTCGTAGACCCTATATTAGCATGCTGTTTGTTCTATTCGCTTCCTATGATCCCCGGGAACAAGCCAATAATAGAGAAGATGTGTTTTAATAGCGAAATATTTTTCCCGCAATTTTTTAACATGAAGAACTCGGGAAATTCTAAATTGTCAAAGAAGAAAAATTGCACTTTACTGAAAACTATACTATTTTGAACATCTGCAGAAAAGATATGCATGTGGCGGGAGCTGTATACCTTAGTAAAAATAAGAGGTCAGAGTTTTAATTTTCTAAGTAGAAGAGATAAATTCACTCTAGGAATATTTTTTTGAAGAAAATGTGTAATTAATAAAGCACTTTTACCGATAAGATTTAAAAAGCGCACTCGTGATTCCATCACGATTTTTTGTCGATTCCGTCACGGACTAGATTTAACCCCTGGGATGATCCAGTCGCGTTTTTCTCACGATGAAAAAAATCTTATCATCCTTGGGTACTGTATGTTAGTAAGAGATGTCATATAAGAATAGTCAGATTGAAACAGAGCAGCAAAAAAATAGACAAGCAACACTAGTCAAGAGTCATGTCTGTTTCAGGTGATTCCGTCACGAACATTTCGAAGCATGATTTACTGAAAATGCTGGATCATCTGTAGATTTTTCATGGAGCCGTAAACAGATGTCATATAGAATAGCAAACTAAACTTGAAACTACATGGGTATGACCACGGAACTTCCGAGTACATGACTTTGAATAAAGACGGTGATTCCCAACGGTGATTCCGTCACGGTGGAATTCATGATCTGTGAATCCGATCAACAACCTAGCCGGACAATCTGTCAAAAATTATCCGTCGTCTGGGTAAGGTTGAAGGGTCATCGGAAGCTCGAACTGTGATACAGGCAAAAACTGTTGTTGTTGTAGTCTAGAAAAATAACTGGCATGCACTCTATGGAGAAGGGCCTCGTGAGGCACAAAGTGCAATTTTTTGTTGTTGTTTATCTGCAAATCCGCTCAACTCGATGGGTATCTTTCACTTGTTCTCACAGTTGCCTGATCTGTGTGATATTGGGTGGTCGAAGTCTACGTATAGTTTTTTTCAATAAATTATGGAAATTAATATAAACATATATACAGATATTTTTTTAAATAGATTTTTTTATAAGTGTATTTCTCTTTCATCTTTGGCTCAATTAAAGTCATTCTCTAAAATGTGAAGCCGAGTTAATACAGTTTTTATCTCGCCTTACGAAGTAAAGGGGAGATATTGTGAGGGGGGAAAGAGGATGTCGTTGTCGGTGTCGGTGTCGGTGTCCCCTGCCTGGAAATGAATGGGTTTTTGGTTTAGCAAGTTAAAAAAAAATCTAGAAAAATTAGAAAAAATATAAAAAAAATATAAAAAATATGAGGGGTGGGTATGCCACCTGGGGGTACTACCCCTGGGGTACTCTAATGTTAAAATCCCTATGAATGAGTTTTGCGTTTAGCAGAAGTGCACATGTACATCTGTACTTGGAAAGTTTCTTGCAGTTGTCAGCTGTCATTGGATGATTATGAAACTTGGTATACATGTTTCTTATGATAAGAGGATGTACCTGTGCTATTTTTGAGAAGAAATATTAATTTTTCTCAAAATTATGGCAAATGAAGAGTTTTCTGTTTAGGTAAATTGTACATGTAGGCCTCTACATGTATACATATACATCTACATGGTAACTTTGCTCCAGTTGTCAGCTGTCATTGGATGATTATGAAACTTGGTACACATGTTTCTTATGATTAGAGGATGTACCTGTGCTATTTTTGACAAGAAATATTAATTTTTCTCCAAATTATGGCAAATGAAGAGTTTTCTGTTTAGGTAAATTGTACATGTAGGCCTCTACATGTATACATATACATGTACATGATAAGTTTGCTGCAGTTGTCAGCTCTCATTGGATGATTACGAAACTTGGTACAAATGTTTCTTATGATTGGAGGATTTACTTGAGCTATTTTTGAGATGAAATATTAATTTTTCTCCAAATTATGGCAACTGATTGAGTTTTGCGTTTAGCTGAAGTGCACATGTACATCTGTACACCACAGTTTGCTGCAGTTGTTGAGTGATTATGAAACTTGGTACACATGTTTCTTATGATTAAAAGATGTACCTGTGATATTTAGGAGATGAAATATTAATTTTTGATCAAATTTTGAGGGTTTTGTCTTAATCTGCCAATAATAATGCACATGTATATACATGTACACGGAAAGTTTTCTGAAGCTGTCAGCTTTCATCGGATGAGTTTGACACTTGCTACCCAAGTTCAATGTGATTCAAAGATGTGCATGTGCTATTTAAGAAATATGACATTAAATATGAAATTTTTTCCTAATTATTGCAGTTTAGACTTTGTATCTTTCCATTGATAAGGTTTTTGTTGGGCAAAAATTTACAGGTAGATTTGTACATGGAAAGTTTGTTGAACCTTTCGTGGGATGATTATAAAACTTGGTGGACATGTTTCATGTTTTCCTAGGTCACAGCTCTCCCGCAGTAATTCCACACGGGACTGACCTATCCAGCAGTAATTCCAAATGGCATTAGCCTATCCAGCAGTATTGCCATACGGGACTGACCTATCCAGCTGTAATCCCAAACGGAAATCAACTATCCAGCAGTAATCCCAGACCGAACTGGTCTATCCAGCAGTAATCCAATTTGGGACTGGCCTATTCAGCAGTAATCTCACACAGGACTGACCTATCCAGCAGTAATCCCAATGGCACTGGCCTATCCAGCAGTAATGCCACACGGGACTGACATATCCAGCAGTAATCCCAGACTGGACTGGCCTATCCTGAAGTAATCCAACATGGGACTGGCCTATCCAGCAGTAATTCCACACAGGACTGGCTTATGCAGCAGTAATCTCTCATGGGACTGACCTATCCAGATGTAATATGACACTGGATTGCAATTTTCAGCAGTAATCCCACACAGGTTTAGCCTATCCAGCAGTAATCCCACACGGGACTGGCCTCCTCAGCCATAATCCCACACAGGATTGCCGTATGCAGCAGTAATCCCACACGGCGCTGCCTATGCAGCAGTAATCCCACACGGGACTGTCCTATCCAGCATTAATCCCATACGAGACTCATCTATCCAGCAGTAATCCCAGACAGGACTGGCCTATCCAGCAGTAATCCCACTTGGGACTGGACTATCCAGCAGTAATCCCACAGGTGACTATCCATCAGTAATAACATGGGACTGGTCCACCCAGTGGTAATCCTACATAGGACTGGCCTATCCAGCAGTAATATCCAGCAGTAATCTCACATGTGACTGAATCCGACAGTAATCCGACAGCACTGACCTATCCATCCTACATGGGATTAACTTTTGCCAGTAATCCTTCCTGGGACTGATGTTATTGTCTGTACCAGATAATCTATTCCAGACATTATTGTCTGTACCACATCACCTTATTCCAGACCTTATTGTTTGCTCTACATGTACGCTTTCAATACTGCTGCACCTTTGGCGGATGACCCCGCAAGGCGAGATGTTGGGGTTCTCAGAACGCTTGTTAATTATTTACCAAACCCTGTCCTCTATGACATAGAATAAAAGAGAAGTTGGGAATAGAACCGCTCAACACAGTCATTTCTAAACATCAAGTTGTACATAAGTATTTTTACTTACTCTGTACAAGCTGAGGGCATTTTTGTGGCTTTTGAAAATTTTGAGATTTTGCGAGTCTGTCCATATTTAACTAAGCGACGTCCAAGCGAGCTAATGTACGCGCGTTATATTCATATCAAGTATGGTGCGGCTTGTGTTCAATGAGGCTTGGAATGTTTATACAATTAATTTTCTTCTCACTGTGTTACACAATAAATATTTGCTGCGTGGAATCCAGTCATTTGTTCCATAGGGGCAATATTCTCATCAGCCATCACCATTCAATGTGAATGTGATACATGTACAAGTCCATGGTCATTGATACAGTAAGGTGAAGGCGAAGGTGACCTGTAACACCAGTATACAAAGTTATACCGAGCGCATTGAATCCTCATCATATGATGTTGAGACAGATCAGAACGAAGTGTCGGTAAAATCAGGTGTGTTTTGAAGAGCATTCTCTCATCAATGATGATGCTATACTGTACACATACAAAATATGAAGTGTTGCTGTGTTGGGCCTATAGCACAAAATCACAAGCAAGTTAGTACAATTAGGCACACAGGGTCTCATTTCTGTCGCTAAGGTGTTGATTTGGGTGAGGGCATCCTCTCATGGGGAGGTGTGGGTGGGATGGGGCCTAATGTCTCAAGCACTTTTCCAGGTTTTCCATCAATATACTCTATTCCATACCCCAATATTTCAAGCACGTCAAATCAAACAAAAATTATTTGCTGGGAATGTGACTTTCACATCCCTGTCTGGACATGCTAGTGAGGAACCCTCAATCCCAGATTAATTACCATTGATGAAGCTAACGTCCAACAAATGCAAAATTGAGCTTGGCATCCGGCCGTATGTTATTCAGTGATGTATTACGCTACGGACCCTGTTGCCTCGACGGAGGTCTTTGCGCTCATCCAGCGCTTGTTATATTAATAGTCTTCTCCATCAAGTAACCGATTTCATGCTGACAGGACTCGTCCTCTTCCCTTCGTGCCGGGCTTGTCGCCTCCGCTCTGCAATCATGGCACCTTTGTTGCCGTAGGGCTCCCTGTTCGAATCCTGTCAGAGTTTGTGCTCACACAGAATATTTTTATTCCAAACAAAATCGGGAATCCCCTCTGTTCTTGTTCCTATCGACCCTAACTGATTGATTACAATAAATCATAATCTTGTATTATAAACATAGCCAGATCTACTTGCGGTGGTGGTTTTTGAGTCGAACTTCGACAATGTTGCACGAAGTTAACCTTGTGAGTTTGCCCGATTCTGAATGAGTATTGCCCGAGAGGTTAGTCTTAGAGTGAAGTTTTCTCGTGTCTTCTCATTATCTTTGACGCGACATAAGCCTATTCGTAATAGGACTTCAAACTACAGCCGTTGACTGATGGAGGTAGCTGCTCAATGTAACTATCATTTCGAATCTGGCAGCTTTCGTAATCTGTCGAATTCCAATTCAAGTAAAAAATAACGCCTTATTTATTTTTGGTCTAAATGTGATATGCGCGTACTAGCAGTCAAGAAATGCTAACTCAAGTATTAATTTTTACACTCTCGCCGATTTCTGATGTGTCAGTTCCACACGAGCTTGAATATGATAGCGACACGCTGGTTACACTTAGCTTCACCGCACTTTCGCTAGTACTGTGTTTGTGTGACTGCGGCCAAAATACCGATTGCGGTCCCATAGTTCACATTCCGAATATTTTCTCTTTATTTTATGCCTATTTATGTCTTCTTTTGACCTATGCTATATTCGGGTCATCATTTTGCAAATTCGTCACAAATTTTTCCACGATGTTTAGCTTATTTTTCTTATGTGCATACAGCTGATTTAATTTGGTGCTATTCATTATCTCATCAAAAATAGATATATATCTAATAAAACCATTATATTGTTTACAACATTGAAAGATGTTAAAAATGTAAGAATGTTTTTCAGTTTATTTTTGTGTTAGTGCATACATATAAAGGAATTCATTCGTGAAATCAGATAAATGTAGTTAGATGTTGCCATGTCTTTCTTCCTTTTCCGGATCTGTTTTCAGATAATACCGGCGCGACTCAGTTTCATCGAATTTACGCCGCATTATTATTAGGCAATGACATC
>JAVTVY010029069.1:0-12843 GCA_036873755.1 Hanleya hanleyi | reverse complement strand
AATGAAAATAATTTATTCACAAATAGATATATACAATACAATCAGTCACAATCCGGGTTAAAAGAAGTATCACAGATATGGATTTGACTGTCTATTATTCACAAGAGGTAATGTAATTTAGTATTTGAAATGTTAGCAAAGACATTATTCACGCACCAACATTTCTTGAAGGTCCGCTCACCCATCCGAAAGTGATCTACATAAATTCTTTGCCGTAACCGGGCATTAATACTTTGTACAATACTAGACTTAGATACAGGCATATTATTGAAAATTTTATCATTTCGAGAACACCAAACAGAAAACAGAATTAAGTTAATAAGATAAATAAGAACATCATGCTGTTCTTTTGTTAAACTGACATTGAAAAGTTTGTACAACCGATGATGGTCAGATAAATCAGGGAAAAGGCTACAGTATGACTGAAGGGTTGATTTAAACATTGTAAGAACACTCTGTGTCATACGACAATTGACAAACAGGTGCTCGCGAGTTTCTGTCATGTTGCAAAACACGCACACATTAGTATTAATAATATTCCTGTTATAAAGTGTTTCCCTAACGGGAAGAATATCATGAACAAGTTTAAAAGAAAAGTTTACCAAATTGTGGTCTACAAAGGTAAGAAAAACATTTCCCCAAATAGTTTTCCAGGGCAACTGAGGTAACCTATTAACTATTCGAGGTTTAACAACAATTGATTGCAAAAACAAACGATATACAGATTTGCTGGAACAAAACATATGGCCAGATTGCAACAAAACAATATATTCCTTCCATGCAGATATAACAAACTTTAATATAAAAAGGTGACATTTTTTCTGAGTGGTGAAAATTATTGGATGCAAATTCTGGACATTCTTTTCGCAGTGAAAATCCCAGCCAATACACGGCAAATTTCGTCCAATCTGCATTCGTCCCAGAAATAAGCTTCAACACGTGCATCACAGCAAACGTTTTTAGCTTTGCCATTACACACTGTAAGTTTAAACCTCCTTCCAGATAATTATTATAAATAGCATTCCGACGAATACTTTCTGGTTTACAATTCCAAATAAACTTGAACGTTAACGGAGTACATTTATTAATAAACTTATTTGATAAAGTCGTCGACTGCAACATGAACCAAATACCCGCCAAAGCTACACAGTTGACAAAAACCGCTCTTCCACGCAGCGTAAAATCTCTCTACATGGAAAAATCTAGAACTTTTTCAAGTTTGGTAAGCCTATGCTGAGTATTTAGTTCATCACAATTCTTTCCAAAATAAACTCCACATATTTTTGCGGACTCCACTACAGTTAGGTCTATCGAAGGGAGATCACTTTTCTCACTTTTCCCAACAGGCAACACAGTACTTTTTACAAAGCTCAATTTAGCACCAGATGCTTTCTCGTATCGCTTAGACAATTTAACTAACCCATTAATCGACTCTTCGTCAGATGCAATGACAGTGGTGTCATCAGCAAAGGCAGAAACTTTTTTATACCTTTAATACCTTTACAAGCTCTAACTGCAGCAACAAATGGCTCCAGAGTCATCACGTACAATAATGGCGAGATCGCACAGCCTTGTCTCACCCCTCTTGATAACTCGAATGATTCAGTTAAATAACCATTTACAATAACTTTATTAGATATTCCACAATATAACATACTGACCCACTTACAAAATTCTGGGCCAAATCCATATTTTTTCAAACATTCAAACATAAATTCCCAATCAACACGATCAAAGGCCTTCTCTTGATCCAAATTGATAAAATAGGCATCCAAATCATTCTGAGATACATAATCGTACGTATTGCGCAATAAATGCAAATCATCAAAAATGTTACGACCTGGAATTCCGCATGTTTGGTCTTGTAATACAATTTGATCAACTACTTTTTTAAGTCTATTACATAAGGACTTGGAAACAATTTTGTAATCCACGTTTAGTAAACTTATGGGCCTCCAATTCTTAATATAGTCAGCATTCGCAGGATCTTTACATAATAAGGTGATAAGTCCACTACGTTGAGAGGGACACAAAACTGATTCATTAAAACAGTTATTAACAACATTTACAAAGGTTTCTCCAATAAGGTACCAAAACTGAAGATAAAATTCCGCAGGTAATCCATCCTCACCTGGGGACTTATAATGCGGCATGCCTTTCAGAGCCTCATAGCATTCGTCAACGGTTAATTCCCCTTCACAACACTCACTAAGCTCTTCAGTTAGTGAAGGTAACTTCTCTAAAAATTCTTGCTGCATATCTTTGTCAGTTTCTTCTGCCGTATATAATTCTTCATAAAAACATTTAATACATTCAGATATCGAACCTTGATCATTATGAACATTGGTAGCATTATGCCGACAAGACAAACATTTTATGAGTTTCTTTTTACCCCGATATTTCTCTTTCCGCAAGAAATATCTAGTCGGCTTCTCAGATTGTTCTAAATTTACAGCTTTTGATCTTATCTTTGCGCCCCATAAATTCTTTTTCTGAATAGCATTAATGGACGATTTCAAAGCATTGATTTTCTCTTTATTGATGACAGGATTATTATTGATGACAGGATCTCGTTATTTTTCATCGATGCATCTATTTGTACATCTCATTGAAGATTGGAAATGTGTATTTCGTTCTGTTTTTACATATTTTTCACATTTAACAAATTCCTCAACAAATCCGACAATTTCGGGGTAGTTCTAAACTTCCTTTAAAATGTATTTTATCGATCACTTGCTTAATCCATAAGCCTATAATCTAAATTGTATATCGTAAGCAAACGCCTGAACGAAACGTTTTTAAGAGGTTCTATGGTGTAGCCTAATGGTTAGAGCTCGTGGACTTTGAATCCAGCGATCCGAGTTCAAATCTCGGTAGAACCTAACGTTTTCTGTGTTTCCCTTTAAAATTTGTTTTCGTTATTTTTCATCGATGCATCTATTTGTACGTCTCGTTGAAAACTGGAAATGTGTATTTCGTTCTGTTTTTACATATTTTTCACATTTAATAAATCCCTCCACAAAATCCGACAATTTCGGCGTATTTCTAAGCTTGCCAATACAATGTATTTTATCGATCACTTGTTTAATCCATAAGCCTATCATCAAAATTGTATATCGTAAGCAAATGCCTCAACGAAAGGCATTATAAGCGGTTCTATGATGTGATGGTTAGCACTCTGGCTTTGAATCTAGCGATCCGAATTCAAATCTCGGTAGAACCTAATGTTTTCTTTATTCCCTCTAACATTTGTTTTCGTTATTTTTCATCGATTCATCTATTTGTACGTCTCATTGAAGATTGGAAATGTTGAAGGAGTTGAGTTCGACAACTTCGACAGTTGCTCTGTGTTTACAACAACAACGCTTTGTTAAGTATGGTTTTTACATAGTGTGAACTTGCTATATTTTGCTTATTCTAGTGGAGTTTGATAAGGATTTTAGCCGTATAGATCTTTGCCCTGTTTTCCTGTCGGCCGTTAGCCTGTTCCTGGCGTTTTTTAGCCCACCATCACCAGATGGTGGGATGTTCTAATCACTTTTCGTCCGTGGCCCGTCGTCCGTCGGTCGTCCGTCCGTAAACAATTCTTGTTATCGCGATTTCTCAGGAACTACTGCATGGATCTTTCTCAAATTTGGTACACAGGTTCCCCATGGGGTCTAGTTGTGCAAGATACCTTTTCTGGTCCGATTTGAAAATCCAATATGGCCAACAGGCAGCCATCTTGGAT
Source organism: Hanleya hanleyi (assembly GCA_036873755.1). NCBI lineage: Eukaryota > Metazoa > Mollusca > Polyplacophora > Lepidopleurida > Hanleyidae > Hanleya > Hanleya hanleyi. The sequence goes on along the minus strand of JAVTVY010029069.1, from coordinate 9,113 downwards.
TTCCCTATGAAACCTTGTTATCACGATTTCTCAGGAACTACTGCATGGATCTTTCTCAAATTTGGTACACAGGTTCCCCTTGGGGTATAGTTGTGCAAGATAGCTTTTCTGGTCCGATTCGAAAATCCAATATGGCCACCAGGCAGCCATCTTGGATTTCCCCATGAAACATTGTTATTTCTCAGGAAGTACTGCATCAATCTTTCTCAAATTTGGTACACAGGTTCCCCTTGGGGTCTAGTTGTGCAAGTTACCTTTTCTTGTCCGATTCGATAATCCAATATGGCCACCAGGCAGCCATCTTGGATTTCCCCATGAAACCTTGTTATCGCGATTTCTAAGGAACTACTGCATGGATCTTTCTCACACTTGGTACACAGGTTCCCCTTGGGGTCTAGTTGTGCAAGATACCTTTTCTGGTCCGATTCGAAAATCCAATATGGCCAACAGGCAGCCATCTTGGATTTCCCCATGAAACCTTGTTATCGCGATTTCTCAGGAACTACTGCATGGATCTTCTCAAATTTGGTACACAGGTTCCCCTTGAGGTCTAGTTGTGCAAGATACCTTTTCTGGTCCGATTCGAAAATCCAATATGGCCACCAGGCAGCCATCTTGGATTTCCCCATGAAACATTGTTATCGTCATTTCTCAGGAAGTACTGCATGGATCTTTCTCAAATTTGGCACACAGGTTCCCCTTGATGTCTACTTGTGCAAGATATCTTTTCTGGTCCGATTCGAAAATCCAATATAGCCACCAGGCAGCCATCTTGGATTTCCCCATGAAACATTGTTATCATGATTTCTCAGGAAATACTGCATGGATCTTTCTCAAATTTGGTACACAGGTTCCCCTTGGGGTCTAGCTGTGCAAGATACCCTTTTTGGTCCGATTCGAAAATCCAATCTGGCCACCAGGCAGCCATCTTGGATTTCCCCATGAAACTTTGTCATGATTTCTCAGGAAGTACTGCATGGATCTTTCTCAAATTTGGTACACAAGTTCGTGCAAGATACCTTTTTCGGTCCGAATCGAAAATCCAATATGGCCACCAGGCGGCCATCTTGGATTTCCCCATGAAACCTGGTTATCGCGATTTCTCAGGAACTACTGCATGGATCTTTCTCAAATTTGGTACACAGGTTCCCCTTGGGGTCTAGTTGTGCAAGATACATTTTCTGGTCCGATTCGAAAATCCAATATGGCCACAGGCAACCATCTTGGATTTCCCCATGAAACCTTGTTATCGCGATTTCTAAGGAACTACTGCAATGATCTTTCTCAAATTTGGTACACAGGTTCCCATTGGGGTCCAGTTGTGCAAGATACCTTTTCTGTTCCGATTCGAAAATCCAATATGGTCACCAGGTAGCCATCTTGGATTTCCCCATGAAACTTTATCGTCATTTTTCAGGAAGTACTGCATGGATCTTTCTCAAATTTGGTACACAGATTCCCCTTAGGGTCTAGTAAAAGTGTAGTTACTCGGCTTGACATTATAAAGTGATTGACTTTAATTGAGCCAAAGATTAAAGAGAAATACATTTAGAAAAAATATTTTTTTAAATTCGATTAAAAAATATATATATGTATATATTTATTAATTTTCATAATTTATTGGAAAAAATTATACGTAGCCATCGACCATCCAATATCCCACAGGCCAGGCAACTGTGAATTTATCCCGTATCTTTTACCACCTGTTAACAAATATATGCATCACTGTGTCCGATACGCAACCTATACGTATATTATTTAATTGTATGTTCATTTATTTATTATGTTGTCTGTGTTCTTATTTACGGAGCCTGTAAATGGGTCCTCTGGGCCCGTTGATTATCCCTTGAAATAAATAAGTAAATTCTCGTGGCATCCTGTATTCCAATTTCAATGGGCACAGGCTCAACCCAGTCATGATCCATCCGCATGTTTCGAATCCATAATAGCCTGAAGTATTAGTGTATATCTTTTTCTATCTTTCAGTGTAGTGATACAGCATGAAACCCGGTGTGGAAGCAACCGTGGTCCGCCAGATATGAGGGTCCGGGGACCGTGGTAGTCCTCCCTCGGAAACAGTTGTCCCCCTATCAGCAGAAACCAGGGTCCTGATATCGTTGGTGTCCGGGTCACTGAAATCTAGACAGGAATGTCCCTTCTCATATATATAGGGCCCGGACCATGGCATCTGGCGGACCATGGGCGCTTCCACAGCTATGGAAGTCCTCAGAGTCCGGTATACCTCAGAGTCCGGTTGACCTATATATGAAACTAAGGGAATAGTAAAGACTAGAAATTCTGAACAGAGGTTCGCCCAGCGAATCGGTGGTGCAGTGGGTAAAGGCATAGACGGTAAAGGCATAAAGGCATAAAAGTATTTCTATTGCATAACTTTACATGAAGCAAATTACAGAGTAAAAATGAACTTGTGTTGGGCGATCGGGAATTCCCTAATCTGTGATATATATCTTTTAATTCACCTGATTCGCCGAATCGTATGCCTTGTATATGTTCTGAAAGTTTTGTGAATATGTTCCTATATTTGAATAAACATTCTATTCAAAACAAAAAAAACAAAAACAAAAAGGCATAGACGGTGGACAGTATAGCAGAAGGTAAGATTGTGGGTTCGATCCTAGTCGGGGTCAGTTGAAAATGTTCGATTTTCTGCATTTCTCATGTACAGCTTTATAGTACGTCTTGTAAAGTTATACCGTCGCATTTTTGTTCAATATATATATTTTTTTAGAAAAAAATAATTTTATGTATTTAGGTCAATATACATCTTTACGGTGGCGCATATACGACATGCTATTAATTTTAGTTTTGTTTATATTTGTATTTCAGTTTGGGTGGGGGGGGGTTCTTTCACTCCTAAGTTTCCACCCAGGCGCAAACGTTTTCACCGAGGTGAAAAGGTTTTCACCTGGGCGCAAACGTTATCACCCTGGTGGAAACCTGTTTTAACCCAGGTGAAATCCTGTTTTCACCCAGGTGAAAATCTTCTCACCCCGGTGTACAAGTACAATGAATCCTTCTTTCCGCGCCGGGTTAATTTTCGCACGCATATGATTTTGTGAATGTTGCGAAATCAGAAAGAAACACGAGATATTGAGATATCTAATAAAAATGTATATCACTTTTCTGACATCAGTAAATATTGAGGAAATTTTAATGTCGGAGATCTCTATTACTGTTATAATTAATGTTACTCTAAAATGACCACGCTTGTCCGCTGGTACTACTTACGACTTCTCGCATAGTCAGGGCGAAATTAGAATATTTTACGATATGCAAATATAATGCTCAAGGTCTTTTCATATTCGATCCGTATCTTCTGAATGCGGGATATCGTGAACGATCTCTCCGGACATTTCAAGCTGACTCGCCGTTCTTGAAGTAGGATCCGGTCATTTGTTTGCATAGGGGATACCATAAAATATAAGTTTTAATTTGTTTTCACATTAACCGTAAAGAGGCGCATCTGGTATCATTAAAAGAATAATCAAATAATAAAACGTAACATAAATGCAAACTAAAAATTGCCACGAGATCTACATGCATCAGATTACTGCATTCATATATGGCACATCTGCGAAATTAATGGATTATATTGAGTACACTGGAAAAAAAAATCCTTAAAATTTAAGGAATATTCCGCGACAATTACACCAGCGGAATATTCCTTAAAATTCAATAAGGAATATTCCGTAGCATGTTAAGGGAATTCCTTAACATGGTAAGGAATTTTCCTTAGTTATGTTGAGGAATATTCCGCTGGTGTAACAGTCGGGGAATATTCTTTAAATTTTTAAGGAATTTTCTTTTCTGTGTACCTGACCAGGTGTGTATAAAAGCTGACCTCCACATTTTCCTGTCCACAATCAGACCCATGTCATCCTTAGATCCTGCCGATATTCTGCGATATTTGGCCAACAATATCGACAAGTACGAAGCCGGGAAAAGTCAGCAAGAGAAGCGTTCCGTATACGTCGAGCTGCTCAAAGGAATTATCAGGTAGCAGTATGCCAACAAAATTCCGTTGTTTTGATCATTGAAAGTGAATATATTTATTATGAGTTTTATCTTTGTTTGAGCGAGATACTATTCTTTTTTGGTATCACCCATTTACATAGAAATGGGAACAGTGAGTCATTGTGACCTGCAATTAATATATTTTGTAGACTTCATATATGGCTAATATGTATACATTACCGGTAGTTCAACCTAAGGCGCTCGCAAACTAATGGTGTATTCGTGACAAACACTGGGTATATTTGCCTATTCCATCCAAGATTGAATAAGGGTACACCGATAATTAATTTTTTTTACATTTGTTTATTACATTTTCTGCATTTATTGGGGATGTTCTTGAATTTCGCCAGATTTTAGTTGATGTTTTCTTTACATTTTTGTCATTTCTAGTAACGTCGTCACAAAACTCTTGGAAATGTTTACACCGTTTAAACCGCAGAGTAAACCGTTAAACCGTCGAGTTTGCTGATTGTCGGAGGATACGTGTTTGTTTTTACCCCCCCCCTCCCCTTCACCCATCCCCTAACTATTTTTCTTATCCCTTGAGGTAAAGGAACTGAAACTTACCACACTATACCTTTCCGTCAACCTGCAAAATAAAATGCAAAAAAAAAACCCAAGATGGCCGCTTTGATGACGTCGATTTTTTTACCAAATTTTGCGAAAATTTTATTCATGTAATTTTTCCACACAAAAAAGCATGATAATTTACCCGTGATTTTACCCGTGATCCTCTGCTCGGGAGGTTATGCAAATAGGCTCCAAATGACCCCAATATGATCAACTACAAATTCAAGGAGTGTCAGCTCTCAATTTTTTGTCATTCCGGAGATCGCGCAGAAAGTTTGGTGGTGGGGGGGGGGGAAGGGTGTCGAATGCCCCTGCCGCAGGCCTGGTAGGGTTAAGCAAGGAATTGTTTGCATGAAATAGTCCAAGATATATAGAAAACATGCAAATTTGACCCCGTCTTTGGAAGACCCACGGAATATGCCGTTAAAAGAATACAAGTAGTGGCCTAGTTACCCCACTGAATGGCAGCTTCCACACCTTTATAGAACAATTACATATCGCGACTTGCATTCATAGAAACAGAAGAACGTGTTATTTCTCGTTTTGACTTGTTGTAACGTATGCTCGCCAATATGTTGTATTCTTCATTGTAGTGAACAAGCTCCCACCGGACAAGCAAAGAGGCGAAAAATCACGAGGAAAAGCCCTTAGGTGTGATGCAGTCTTACCTGGCTATTTCTTAGCATAAATTTCAAGATTTTCTGTTAAAATTATCTTGTTTTTTTCATTTCATTTTCGTCCTCACTCACCTCCTGAGTAGGAGGGAGAGACAGAGAGAGGGGGGCTTAGGGCGTAATTGACCTACTTACAACCGGTGACGTCAACAGGTCACTTTCGGCTGACCTTTGTGAGGTCACTCTCGGTTCCGGTCACGTGATCGGAAGTGCACAATAGTCGAAATGCGCACAATAGCGGAAATCATGCGCAGGGTTAAAGGTCACTTTATGTCACATGACCGGAACCGGAAGTGACTTCACAGAGGTCAGACGGAAATGATATGTTGGCGCCACCTGTCGGAAGTAGGTCAATAACGCCGTAACTCCCCTTTCTATACTACTCTCTGGTAAACATGTTCACGTGTAAACTGGATGGAAAATCGGAAGTAGTAATCGAGGCGGACACTGGGCTTCAGGTTAGGACTTTCGTCTCCTGGAAGCCGGTGTCCCAGGACATCCAAATCCAGACCTGAATGCCCGACGGACAATTAAATCCAGATCTTAGTGCCTTGGGACACTTACGTCTAGACGCGAGTGTCCCCCGGACACTGGATGCATCGGGCCACCGTTTCCGTCACACCGGTACTTTGAGTTTCAAATCGGGAAGATACCATCTTCAGGCTTTGTCACTTCAAACTGAATCAATGCAGACCCCCGAAGCAAATTGAAATCAGCAGGGGAATGACATCTGCAGTAAAATGGTATCAGAGATGGTATCTTGCAGATATTCAGGCCCGGGTATTGATCCTCATAGTAGAAACCCAATGACGGGAGTATCGGTTGAATTCAAATCTTTCGTCGTGCATACACGCAGACGTATACCTGTATTATTCAGTGGTTTTATGATAATGGCACTCAGAACATGACCGCCATGCATGGAAACCATAGCGTTACAAGAACAAATCTCGCAGATCGGTGTGAAATGAAAGATTACTATACAGCAGAAAGACAAAATTAATGAATTCATGGAACAGGCAAATTGAAAAGAGAAATATGGGAAATATCATTTGTGCTAACGGAGTGAATTAACCATGAGCCTAAAAGCAGGTAGAATTATTTCGCTTCTGCTCTGGTTACTCGTCGAATTAGACCAGACGAGAGAGACTCCCAATGACAGTTACTTAAGACAGAGAGAATATCTAAGAGAGAGTGAGTTACTTCTAAGTAAGGAGAGCGAGATGAGACTTGGACATGACATAGTTTTGTCGCCAGAGGAGGAAGTAGTTAACTCTGTGTTGATGGAAAAGAAAAGGTCAGAATACAAGGCTTCCGTTGGTACGGATATACCTTTCCCACCTTATCTACACTTCACCAAGGCATATCCCCTCATCGAGCGGAGTGACGTCTTCAACATCATCAAGTTGATGCCAAAAGGTAGACAATGCTGGGGGTTGTCGTTCGCTAGGTTCAACAACCTCACGTGTGGACAGTTCCCATCTTTTCACTACACGGTGTATATCCAATATTACCCAGCTATTTAAACCCCACCAACGTAAGCATCGCAGCCATGGTTGGAGAAAGTTTAATAGTGCGTTGACAACCTGTAACCATCTGGGGCATCTATACGCGGTAAGACTGACCCTGGGATCGTGTGTATTCATGTTCAGCCTACTTTCGGCAACTGCTAGAGTGAATTTCCAGAAATCAATACCACGTGATGACACAGTGTCAGGTTTGAGCTGTGTACATTATAGAACCGAGCTAAAGTCTAGAAATATTAGAATACGTAACAGTTGCCCATATGAATAGGCCTACTACTAAGATGACAGGATCGTCAAGAATTGATGATACTTTCACCACCAGTATTACGCCAAATTAAACCTCTGACCATTGTGAATAGTATATATGCAAAATCTCTTCACATTTGAAATTCATGGCTGGCAAAGTGCGAAGGGAACTCGACAACGGAACAAAAACGTCCCGTCGTCATCCGCTTTCAAATCTACAGTTAAACCGTTGTTTGTCTAAAATCAATCTCGAAATGTACTGTGATACGTTCGATTGAATTGATCTGCGTATTTTAACTTATGTATACCACAAAATTGTAAGTTTAATATGTATTCTACTTTATTCAGTATAATTCTTTTTCTTGTTATATTTCATCTTTTTATTACATCGTATTTATGTAAAACATAGAACATATACCAGAAAGATATTGTGTATCAGATCAAGTATAAACATATTCAAAGAACCATCAAACATATGAGTACATGTGTAAGTCCTACCAAACTACATATAAAAACTAATTTTTTAATTAATTAGAATAAAAATAAAAGTAATAATTGAAAACTTATTAAACAATATAAAATAAAATAAATAAGTAAAGACAATGAATGTGTTATAGGGTATCACATTAATCTCAAGACTTCTACTGAAGCGAAGCTCGCTCCCTAAAAATGATGAACTTTCCCACACTAACCGTGCGTAAAATAACCATTGAGCACGCCTATGAAAATAATATTTTTGTTCTATTGCACTACTCAAATTGATTATCAACAGAGATTAATTATAGCGAAATGTTGAAAAAAATATGGCAAACTTTGACAACCTTTCTCCCCTTTGTTGAAAAAACTCGTCCACTGATATTGGCACGGTTCTCCCGTCACAGTTGGCATCATACCAATATCAGTGGACGAGTTTATGTGATCTCTCAAATGAGGAGTGATTCTGTCAGCTAAGATAGGCTGTGTGGAACATACGGGGATAGGTCTATTTGCGTCGCTTTGCTGAACAATTTCACGATGGAAACAGTTAAGATCGAGAAAGAAATTCCATCTTGTAATTTATGTGTTTGTTTTATTCGATTATTACATGTATGAAAGCAGACGTCTCTTTCCTCGCCCGAATTGTGAAATATAATACTCCAAATGAACACCAGTAGTAGTATAAGGTGATTACAGGTCATATTTTGGCGAGTGCGCAGGTGTTTCTGCGCAGATTTGTGGCGGAAGTGTGGAGGGTCGGGGGATTCCCCAGTGGGGGTTTCCCAATGACGATCACGTGATCAAGGCATGTCTAGACTTGTTCTGGGTTGTACAGTTCTGCCATACGGAGGATGGGTACTAGTATTTCGCTGACGTCCTAGTAATAAACATAATCTATAGGTGTTGTGGCGGCCTTGTGGGTGGTGGTGGTGGTGGGTTTAAGATGGCGGCCTGTGGGAGGTGGTGGGTTTAAGATGGCGGCCTGTGGGTGGTGGTGGTGGTGGGTTTAAGATGGCGGCCTGTGGGAGGTGGTGGTGGTGGTGGGTTTAATATGGCGGCCTGTGGGAGGTGGTGGTGGTGGTGGGTTTAAGATGGCGGCCTGTAGGTGGTGGTGGTGGTGGTGGGTTTAAGATGGCGGCCTGTGGGAGGTGGTGGTGGTGGTGGGTTTAAGATGGCGGCCTGTGGGTGGTGGTGGTGGTGGGTTTAAGATGGCGGCCTGTGGGTGGTGGTGGTGGTGGTGGGTTTAAGATGGCGGCCTGTGGGAGGTGGTGGTGGTGGTGGGTTTAAGATGGCGGCCTGTGGGAGGTGGTGGTGGTGGTGGGTTTAAGATGGCGGCCTGTGGGTGGTGGTGGTGGTGGGTTTAAGATGGCGGCCTGTGGGAGGTGGTGGTGGTGGTGGGTTTAAGATGGCGGATTGTAGAAAAACGTATAAAAGGAGGCGATTTTTAGGGGTGGGGTGTATTCATTGCACTACCCTGCGGAGCACTCTGACTGACCTGACCTGACCAGCCTGCCTGCCTGCCTCTAGCCTGCCTGCCTCTAGCCTGCCTGACCTCTAGCCTGCCTGCCTGCCTCACCTCTAGCCTGCC
>JAVTVY010029068.1:0-12337 GCA_036873755.1 Hanleya hanleyi | reverse complement strand
AAAACAGTTATTGGTCATTGCGAACGGAACAGAAGTATGAGAAATCAGAGCACTTTAAACCAAACAGCAACGTGCCCCTCCAGTCCAAAGTCGCCGCTCCGTGAAAACCTAGCCTGCAGGGCGGCGCGAAGCGCCTCGGCGGAAACACCGGCCTGTATATCTGGTCACAGTAGGACCAAAATCATGAAAAAGTCACTCAGCTTTTGTTGAAACTGGGGGGCGGAGCCCCCAATCTCCATAAATCGGGGGGCTGCAGCCCCCTCTGCCCCCCCCCGCTTCCGCCGCCCCTGCGATGTAAATCCTAAGTTCTAGGGGGTCTTACAAGTGCATCACACCAATGTAATCTAGAAATCTAATAGCATCTAATCTTGTTTTTCCTGTCAAGGTTATATTGTTGAGATATCACGACGTGGTGGAGAACCTATTATATATCGAACTTCTCAGACCGTGTTCGCTCTTATACTGCCCACCACAGACGCGGTGACCACTGTCCGAGTTCGAACAGACACTTCGGGTATACTGAGTCCCGGGGTGGAGATGCAATTTGATCCAAACACATATTCTGTGGCTGTTATTCCTTATCTTCTATTCAGTTGGAAAACCCCATTTTCCTGATGAGTGGTTACAGATTTGATAAATGTTCGAATCAAATTCGAAATTGGTCAAACTACAAATTTCTCTCAGTATCATTGATTTTATAAGCGTACGGCGAATTATTTTGTTTTCACAGCGTCAAGAATGTGATCAAGAAGATTGATAAGACAACAATTCACCCTGTTTTCTTCAGCTGTTGGTTACCAGAATAATAGCCAGACTAATGAGACAAGACATTCTGTTGTCTTCCACTGCAGCTAGTTCGTTGCCTCAATATATGACCCACAGCTATTTGGTACACAGATTTCCCTTGGGGTCTAGTTGTGCAAGATACCTTTTCTGGTCCGATTCGAAAATCATAATGGCCACCAGGCAGCCATCTTGGATTTCCCCATGAAGCTTTGTTATCGTGCTTTCTCAGGAACTACTGAATGGATCCTTCTCAAATTTGGTACACAGGTTCCCCTTGGGGTCTAGTTGTGCAAGATACCTTTTCTGGTCCGATTCGAAAATCCAATATGGCCACCTGGCAGCCATCTTGGATTTCCCCATGAAACCATGTTATCGCGATTTCTCAGGAACTACCGGATGGATCTTTCTCAAATTTGGTACACAGGTTCCCCTTGAGATCTGGTTGTGCAAGATACCCTTTCTGGTCCGATTCGAAAATCCAATATGGCCACAAGGCAGCCATCTTGGATTTCCCCATGAAACCTTATCGCGATTTCTCAGGAGCTTGCTACTGCATGGATCTTTCTCAAATTTGGTACACAGGTTCCCCTTGGGGTCTAGTTGTGCAAGATACCTTTTCTGGTCCGATTCGAAAATCCAATATGGCCACCAGGCAGCCATCTTGGATTTTCCCATGAAACTTTATCGTGATTTCTCAGGAAGTACTGCATAGATCTTTCTCAAATTTGGTACACAGGTTCCCCTTGGGGTCTAGTTGTGCAAGATACCTTTTCTGGTCCGATTCGAAAATCCAATATGGCCACCAGGCAGCCATCTTGGATTTCTTCATGAAACATTGTTATCGTCATGTGCAAGATACCTTTTCTGGTCCGATTGGAAAATCTAATATGGCCAACAGGCGGTCAAATTGGAACTAGATTTGCAACTTTGTTATTGTGATTTCTCAGGAAGTACTGCAGCGATCTTTCTCAAATGTGGTACATAGGTTCCTCTTGGGGTCTAGTTGTGCAAAATACCTTTATCGGTCCGATTCGAAAATCCAATATGGCCACCAGGCGCCCATCTTGGATTTCCCAATAAAAAATTGTTATCGTGATTTCTCAAGAAGTACTGCATGGATCTTCTTGAAATTTGGTACACAGATTCCCCGCGTTGCCCAGTTGCGCAAGATACCTTTTTGATCCGATTCGAAATTACAAGCGTCTAGTCCGTCATTCATAATCCAGCCGTCGTCCATTAGAGAATATCCGCGTCCATAATCCAAAGACCTATTCCATTTTCCATATAACAGTATTAGCACCAAATTCAAAAAGACAATCATAGTATATAAACATAGGCTTGTTTCCTGCAAGAGAGAAGCGGTCAACAGTTTTCAATGATGCCGGCAAGACATCATGATGTTCCAAAAATATCAAATCCGTATCGTTGATCAGTATTCTTAATCCATAATATTCGTTGTAAGATCGTTATCTAAAGAATGATGTATCTCAGTCACGCTTTGATTGTGACTGTTCATATGAGTACCATGAGGATCTTGAAGTACATGGGTTCATACGGCCCCTAGCCCCGGGTTAAGCGGAATTAGACACAAGTTACGAAACGTAGCGCCATAGATCTTGCACGCTACGTTCGTATTTTGCTATCAGCATGCGAAAATCCAAGTTACGCTTCAAGTTAATACGGTATTCCCGAGTTGTGACGGCGGATCAAACGGCGGGTCAAACGGTGGGGCATATTCTATATATTGACTATAGAGAATATTCATACCTTCACCTTCCATATCAAGGATTTCAAATAATTCAGAATTAAAATGTATTTCTTCAAATTTTAAATCAGTTTTCGTTAGTCCATGCAGTTGCAAGTGAACTACCCCACCCTTTCGTCTGCCGGCGGGTCGGCTACATGAAGGAACGTCACTCTTGTGACACTACGTCACAACTCGACAACTGTAGACTACTGCCTGTTTTGATCCAAGGGAGATAATCAGGATTCATACATCTTCGAAGTTCCAACATTACTGTGCGGAACGGATCCCTTCAGTATTAAGTATTGTACCATCTTACTATTTTCAAGCATGGTATCTTAAAAGAGATATGTCAAACTAGCCCAGTAAACAGAACAGAATTAGCATTCGTTCCTAATTATAAAATCTTAAGTATGTTTCATAGCTCATGCCAAAGTGTCAAAGAGATTTGTCTTCGCTTCCAGTACCGAATGATGACACGTGCAAAAAAATAAATAAAATTAAAATACTACAAAACGAAGACGAAGGATCCTCCGTACATATACATTCACTTTCAGACTAACTTTGCTCATTTTTCTTGTACTATAATAAACGACATAAGAACAGTTTCTAGAAATCTTGAAACTTCTGAAACTTAGAAAGATTATATCTTGGTGTTTACCAGTGCCCCTTTTTCGATCTCTTTCGCTCAGTTTCGAAATTCTGTAAACAAAATTACAAATCAATCGTTCGTTCTTAGTAACAATGGACAAAAAGATCCTCTTGTTATTAGCTTACAATTATCGGACAATGGTGGGCGCCAAGATCCTTCAGGATCTCTCGTTTTGAGTGCACTTGTTTGGCTTTCCTCGATGATAACCCAAGCAGGTGTATTTTGACTTTAACAAACTCGTTATGCGTCAAAACAAATAGGCCTATATTGGCGTATTGGAAATATTTACCCGTGGGATACCGACCTTATCCAAGTTAATTTAGCGTATTATACAGTCTTCGCCAAAATGTTGGCATCGGGACAATCTGGACGCATGAAACAATTTCTGGCGAATTGATTGATTAGATTTTGTGACTATTTTTCGAACAATACGTTGATGTCAGAAATATTGTCTTTTATGTTGAGCCTACGATGAGCCCACAGTTTTCACACATTTTAAAAAGTAGCCACAGGCAATGTATAACAGATTGTTTTGACCACAGCCTTTTGCGCCACAATATTTGGACCTCGAAGAACATCGATGTAAGGTCGTGGGCTGTACAGTGACGACAGGGGATGTTTACTCTGGACAAACCTAAAGCAATTAGAATCAAGAACTGGACAATATCACGATAGGTTGTCCAGCGGACATTTTGGCAAGCAAGTACCACCGCATTTACGTCAATAAATGATATTCGACGCGAAAACTCAACATAGCGAGGAACATCCAACAAAAACGCAACGTGCCCACATACAGTTTTCAAATTCGAAAAAAGCCACGTCCACATAATCCCTGGAAAATTATTTTAATTGGTATTAACGTTTCCCGAGTTCTTGATAGATTATACTAGATTTTCGATTCAAGTGAACATTCAGATCAATTATGGATGAATTATTGACGCAGTATAATTCTCAAAATTGTCATTAAAAGTTTATCGACAAAATAAAAATAATCTTTATGCTCGAGTCTTCTTACACTTTGGATATGAGTTTTCCTCTCGTTTAGCATCTATTTTTCCCACTAATCCCTTTATCCCAAAAATCGACATTGTGAATGGTCTTTAATCTGTGCCTAATTTTAAGTAGTCAAATATGATGAATTTCGGGGTTGATGTTTTGTTGATTTCAAATTTATTGATATTACATTTTCAATACATTAAAATTCGAGGCTGATGATTGGTTGATTTTCAATGAATTGAAATCACAATTCCAATACATTACTAACTGTTCAACGCAATTAATTGTTACAGGATTCGCCAAAATAGTTAGATAATCGGGACAATTTGGACGGATGAATATTTTTTCAAACAATATATGGATTTCCAGAATATTGCCTTTTGTGTTGAGCCTCCTGATACAGTGCTGATGGCCACTTTTTGAAATGTAATTAGAAGCACGAACATGACAATATCTTGATCAGTTGACCAGTGGGTCTTTTGGCAAGCATATACCAGAGCATCTACGCCATTAAATGATATTCGACGCGAAAACTCAACTCAGCGAGGAACAGGCATCAATCACAACGTGCCCACAGACAGCATTCAAATTGGAAAAAACAACACATTCGCACAATTCCTTGAAAATGAGCTATTAATTGGAATTAACGCATTTGCCAGGGGCCCTCGTTGGCCGAGTGGTCTAAGGCGCTTTACTGGTGACCGCTAGCCTCACACCGCTGAACCGGCACGGGTTCGAGCCCAGCTGGTCCATGTGTGAAAGTTTGTCGGTTACTTGCCGAAGGGCGGTGGTTCTCTCCTGGTACTTCGGCTTCCTCCACCAACTAAACTGACTGTCACCTTATGAGTGAAACAAACTTGAGTGTGACATTAAGCCCCCCCCCCCCTATTTTTGAGAGTAATCCGTTTTTTTCCGCAATTTACCAGCATCGATATGGTAACAGTCTGCCACTCACCAATCTTATATGAAGAATGTATAATCGCAAAGCAATAAAATTACAACACATATAAGGGAAGTGGGAAGAGGTGCCGACATACTGATAGAGCCACATGACTTCACAGTATAGTCTTCCGGTTAACCTATTCTAAAGCACATACCAAGAATCTAACGATTCGTGGTATGTGTTGTATCTCAGGTACACTTTTATTGTACCTTCGTTATACCATGGAATATGATGCAGAGAGAAAAAGGCATGCAGATGTTATGCAAGAAATGCCAATTATCTGCCGAAAGGAGAGGGTACGATAAGGCGGGATTTTGGCCTATACATGGTGCGGTTGAAACCGAAAAAATAACATGTCCTATAAATAATTGTGTTTTAATGTAACAAGAGAAGATATATGTACACAATATGTGAAAGTTCTAGCTCGTTTGCGTTATGATTGTAGTTATGACATGAAGCTGAAATCCGCAGCATGTGGTATTTCGTGAGAAATGGTTCTAACTCGAGTCATTTAAATGCACATTTAGACATGAAGAACCCCTTGGACCAAAACGCCATTTAACATGATGATGTACGGTGACATTATAGCTTCACTGCTGGGAAATCCTTTTGGTCCAAGCGGTCTGTAGTCTCTAAATGTGTGTTTAAATGACTCGATTTAGACCCCTTTTTCGCGAAATAGCAGATGCTGCGGATTTCAATTTCTTGTCATGAATACAATGATACGGCAATCAAGCTAGAACTTTTACATATTGTGAACATATATTTTCTCTTGTCGTTACATTAAAACACAACTATTTTGAGGACATTTTATTTTTTCGATTTTAACCACACCACGTATAGGCCAAAATCCCGCCTTATCGTACCATCTCCTTTGTAAAACACGGCCTAATATAGATAAATTTGCTAGTTTGAGGAAAGCATAAAACTACAAAGGATAAAAATTCCAGGGAAAATATATCAGCAAACAGAAGTTGTTTCCTTATTCCTAATTCCCGCCTCGATATTCTAAAACGCGCTATGTGGAAATAAGGACCTCTGTGTAAATCGAGATATTTCGACAACCATGATGTCTTTCATAACGCTAATGATGATTTCCCCAATAATTTTCCCCCATTATGAATATAATTTTGAGTAGAAGACTTCAACATTATTGGGAATAAGTTAACAGGGTATAACACATGCGTTGGTTATATGAACGAGAGATCCTGAAGGATCTTGGCGCCCACCATTGTCCGATAATTGTAAGCTAATGACTAGAGGATCTTTTTGTCCATTGTTACTAAGAACAAACGATTGATTTGTAATTTTGTTTACAGAATTTCGAATCTGAGCGAAAAAGATCGGAAAAGGCACACTGAAAAACACCAAGATATAATCTAAGTTTGAGGAGTTTCAAGATTTCTAGAAACTGTACTTATGTCGGTTGTTATAATACAAGAGAAATGAGCAAAGTTAGTCTGAAAGTGTACGGAGGATCCTCCGCCTTTGTTTTGTAGTATTTTTTTTATTTATTGTTATGCACGTGTCATCATTGGGTACTGGAAGCGAGGACCAATCTCTTTGACACTTTGGCATGAGCTATGAAACATACTTAAGATTTTATAATTAGGAACGAATGCTAATTCTGTTCTGTTTACTGGGCTAGTTTGAGATATCTCTTTTAAGATACCATGCTCGAAAATAGTAAGATGGTACAATACTTAATACTGACGGGATCCAGTCCGCGCAGTAATGATGAAACATCGAAAGTGCCTGAATCCTGATTATCTCCCGTGGATCGAAACATGCAGTAGTCTACAGTTGTCGAGTTGTGACGTTGAGTCACAAGAGTGACGCCCCTTCATGTAGCCGATCCGCCGGCAGACGAAAGGGCGGAGCAGTTCATTTGCTCCTGCATGGACTAAAGAAAACTGATTTAAAATTTGGAGAAATACAGTTTAATTCCAATTATTTGAACTACTTGATATGGAAGGCGAAGGTATGGATATTCTCTATAGTCAATATATAGAATATGCCCCACCGTTTGATCCGCCGACTCTTGTGACGTAACGTCACAACTCGAGAATACCGTATCAATTTGAAGCGTAACTTGGATTTTCGAATCGAACCAAAAAAGGTCTCTTGCACTACTAGGCCTCATGTGGGACCTGTGTACCAAACTTCAGAACGATCCGTCAAATATTTCCTGAGAATTCACGATAACAATGTTTCAAGGGGAAATTCCAGATGGCCCCCTTGTGGCGATATTGGATTTTCGATTCGGACCGAAAAAGGTATCTTGCACAACTAGACCATAAGGGAAACCTGTGTACCAAATTTGAGAAAGATCCATGCAGTACTTCCTGAGAAATGACGATAACAAAGTTGCATGGGGAAATCCAAGATGGCTGCCTGGTGGACATATTGGATTTTCGAATCGAACCAGAAAAGGTATCTTGCACAACTAGGCCCCAAGGGGAACCTGTGTACCAAATTTGAGAAAGATCCATGCATTAGTTCCTGAGAAATCGCGATAACAAGGTTTCATGGAGAAATCCAAGATGGCTGCCTGGTGGCCATATTGGATTTTCGAATCGGGCCAAAAAAGGTATTTTGCACAACTAGACCCCAAGGGGAACCTGTGTACCAAATTTGAGAAAGATCCATGCATTAGTTCCTGAGAAATCGGGATAACAAGGTTTCATGGGGAAATCCAAGATGGCTGCCTGGTGGCCATATTCTTGATGGCTGCCTGTGGTGTTCTTCAATCCAGATGACGGCGAATTCTCTGCTGGAAGTCGAGACTTCAGATCTTTCCAAGGTAAGTATATGCGGAGTCCGGCACTACCTTCCGTAAATTATAATACATTTATTCTACCATTCTGGTGCATCCAGATCACGTGCCGCTGCAGCCTTTGCAACAAGCTGTAGATGGGGTTAATATCTGGCCCATCAGTCGATCGACTATTTTATGTCATCAAACGAACATGGCATCAAAGGAATTTAAATGGAGTATTTGGAGATATCATTGAATGTTTCTTGTGTTACTACGGTCTCCCTCCGGTCTCTCTCTCTGTCTCTCTGTCTCTCTCTCTCTCTCTCTCTCTCTGTTATCTGCTGGTATATAATCAGGTGGTGGTATTGGGATAGTCAACTGCATCAAGTAGAAAATCTGATGGGACACGAACCCTTGTAATGCCAAATAGAAGTATGAGTTTTCACGAAATCGACCCAGAGGCTGTGGAGTAGGGTGGGTGGGAGAGGGGTCTGGAGGATTCATCCCCGCCCCCTCCCTTACCGCCACATCCGCCTTTTGAGACAGAAATGTTATGCCATACCTGACATGGCACCAATCCAGTATTATTCTGTCAGATATAGGGTTTAGCCCCTTCCACTTTCAAACACGTTCCGATGCAGCTGACTACTGCACATACAATCTCATATAAACGAGAGTTTCGACTGTTCTGTAGAAACGATGACGCTGATCCGGCTCATTGGGAACATATATAACATATAAAGTAACACGGATGCAACGCAATCGAAGCACTTGTTCGTGTGGGCATGACAAGGTGTACAGCTGAACAAATATATAAGAACATGGTTCGGATAGAAAGGGTGTGTACCAATCGATAACTAGATTCATATATTTACATGCCATTGTCATAGGGTGTTTACATCACGTGACTTAAGCAGGGGACATGCCGCGAACCACGGCATTTCACACAGTCAGTGCAATACAAAGCCGATGTTTGCAGTGTTTGTGATATAAAAAACACACAATAATTATATCAATATAAAGCTTATTCATTCGTTTTTTTATGTGCGAAGTTTAGTGAAAATGTAAGGGTTATTGATCCTGAAATGGACGATTTAATCTCGGAAGGTCGAGGCGAAAACAGGGCTCGCCACGATGGCACATGGATTTTTGTGATTTTCGCGAAATCGGACATGAAATATATCATAAAACCCGGCTGCCAGAACTTACAGGCAGACATGAAATGTTGTTATAATCGGAATCAGTAGGTCCCAAATAGACTGAAACCGAATGTGCAAATTTTTAAACTGCATTTTAAAGAAAATATCCGCATTTGACTGAAATTTTCGAAAAAAACACACAAAAACGTTGGATTTTACGCTGTAAATCAATAAAATCGAGTTGTATAAATTTGCACAAATAGCTGTGAATCACGGAAGTATGTACGAAGAAAAATAGGTAACTTACTATGCTTATCCATCTGGAAAACCGAGCCGGCTTTTCAATCGAAAACTGGCACCATATTTCGAAAACGACAGTGTGACGCAGGTTTGTTGCAGCGCGCATTCAAGTGAAAGTTTGAACACGACGGATTTTATACTAGATTGAAAATATCGCTGGGCACCGTCGCTGTTCTGTATGACAGACATGTATAACGACTGAATTTATAAACAACATATCCCATATTTATGACATCCGTTTGATTGAAGTTTGTAGATAGAATATTAACGAAATAAACGTTTTTTTGATGGCAAAAATTGTGTGAAAAACACTTTGAACGGCAACTTGGCGCAATTTGGACCCATAAAATTCCCTTCCAGAGAAACGAATGATACAGATTCGAAAAATTCAGTTATTTTCGAGTAAAATGGGTACTTGACTGTACCTGATTTCATCCATGATACACTGTGTCTTTAATTTCCGAAAAGAGTACCGGTACTTTCGACCAACGTCGTCAAAACAAGCAGGTTTGTTGCAGCGAGCATGAACTTTGAACACCACGTGGTCTATAGTACAGTCCACATGTCAAGGTCACTCTACATCAACGTGATAACGTGCACTTTCTGATTTAAAATAATTGGCAAGTACTCACAGGATATCCATTATCTCCTTGCAATTTCCATAAAATCTCTAAAAAAAAGACTGAAATCATTGTCACAGACAGCAATGCGTTCCCGCTCGTATAGCTTGGGTAGGCCTACGGCTGCCACAAGATTAACATTAGGAAACTACAGATAGCATAGGGCCTAAAAAAAAACAACTAAAAAAAAAACGGTGTCTGATTTTTAGATATTATGCCTGGTTCACAGAACATACTGAAGTTTCAGAAATTTGCAAAGTACAAAAATAAATATTAAGAAAACGAGCGGCAGACAATATAGCAATCCGTATCCCAGCACGAAAGAAATATATTATAACATGTGCTTCAAAGTGAAAAGTATAGGGCTAGGCCTATCGACTGATTCCACTGTTTCAACGTAAGTTTAGTGCATGCCATGCTTGTATTTATCAAGGAAGAAATGAGTCTGAATTCAGTCTAATTTTCTTATCTTTTTTTTTTGTAAACTTTTGTTCCATGTCACAGGGACGGCGGAACGGGGGGATGCCTCCCCCCCCCACCACCAATATTTTCAGCAAAAAAAAAACTGAACTCTGCTGATCAAGTAGAACAAACCAGTGTTAGTGACATGGTGAATGCTTGATGAACATTTCTATTGAAATTATACATGTATATTTAAATTATTTATGCTTTCGAACATCGATCATTTGTTTGATGGCGAATAAAAACAATGTGGTGAGAAACAACAAAACCGGTAAAACAAATTGACTTGACACAGGCGAAGAGTTTTTGTTTTATTACCGCCTACAAAACGATAGTAGTATACAATGCGCAAGTAAAGTAGTTAGCCCCCCACTGCGCATGCGCAGAACCTGTTTTGACGTCACAATTGGGGGAGGTTGGGGAGGTGCGCATGCGTGATGAGGGGGCGTGGCCTATGAGTGCACTGGTGAGTGGGGTGGGTTCAAAATGGCGGCTACTTACAGTCCGCCATTTTGAACCCACCTTTTCAAAATGGCGGCTACTTAAAGTCCGCCATTTTGAACCCACCCCACTCACCAGTGCACTCATTGACACCGGTGTCAATGAGTGCATAGTTCCGGCAGAAAAAAAAAAAAAAGTTCCGGCAAAAAAAAAAAAAAAAATGTATTCATGCGCGGTGATGCTGTTTGGCCGTGGTTTTGGCGGTGATTGGCGGGAAAAAGCTTCCGCGGAGAAAAAGTAGTCCCTAGATAAAATGGTCCGATGGGGTCGAGTGAGGTATCAAAGTGAAGCTTAGGTGAAGGGGCATCTAATGGGTTGGGTGTGGGGTTGACATATCGGCCTTCTGCGCATGCGCGGCGGCCGAAGGGTATGAAAATAGCCTTTTTGGATCTAGGGGAGCCCCTAAGGGTCCGATGGGGTCGAGTGAGGTATCAAATTGAAGGTTAGGTGAAGGGGCATCTGATGGGCTGGGCGCGGGGTTGAACTATCGGCATTCTGCGCATGCGCGGTGGCCCAAGGGTATGGAAATAGACGTTTTGGAGCTAGGGGAGTCCCTAATGGACCAATGGGGTCGAGTAAGGTATCAAAGTGAAGCATTCGTGAAGGGGCATCTGATGGACTGGGTGTGGGGTTGAAATATCGGCATTCTGCGCATGCGCGGTGACCCAAGGGTATGGAAATAGACGTTTTGGAGCTAGGGGAGCCCTAATGGTCCAATGGGGTTGAGTGAGGTATCAAAGTGAAGCATTCGTGAAGGGGCATCTGATGGACTGGGTGTGGGGTTGACATATCGGCCTTCTGCGCATGCGCGGTGGCCCAAGGGCATGAAAATAGCCTTTTTGGAGCTAGGGAGCCCCTAATGGTCCAATGGGATCGAGTGAGGTATCAAAGTGAAGCATTCATGAAGGGGCATCTGATGGACTGGGTGTGGGGTTGAATTAGGGTCATTCTGCGCATGCGCGGTGGTCCAAGGGTATGGAAATAGCGGTTTTGAAGCTAGGGGAGTCCCTAATGGGCCAATGGAGTCGTATGAGGTATCAAAGTGAAGCATTCGTGAAGAAGCATCTGATGGACTGGGCGTGGGGTTGAAATATCGGCCTTTTGCGCATGCGCGGTGACCCAAGGGTATGGAAATAGACGTTTTGGAGCTAGGGGAGCCCCTAGTGGCCCGATGGGATCGAGTGAGGTATCAAAGTGAAGCTTAGGTGAAGGGGCATCTAATGGACTGGGTGTGGGGTTGAATTAGGGTGATTCTGCGCATGCGCGGTGGCCCAAGGATATGGAAATAGATGTTTTGGCATCTAGGGGAGCCCCTAATGGTCGAATGGGGTCGAGTGAGGTATCAACGTGAAGCCTAGGTGAAGGGTTATTTGATGGCTGGGTGGGTGCATGTAAAATTTTTCCTGAAAAAAAAAAATACGGAACACGGACTTTAT